>FIZU01036777.1:0-20955 GCA_900064475.1 Pseudococcus longispinus
GTTGAATTCGTTTGGGTTCGGATTGTGTCGGATCTTGTCGTTTACATTCGGGAAGGTGGGCCCCACCCATCACAGCTGATGTTTACCTCCAGTTAAAAATGTCGAATTTCTTTCATTACGATTTAGAACGTCGAACAGAACTTTTTTTGCAGGTTATTAATTTTGTGAGTTATGATCAAATTGATTAGTTTCCAGTTGTAATTTTTTTTATGGAATGTAATGTGAAAATTTGGTTCATGAATAGAACCCTTGGGGTGTGGACAGATTATTTTAAATGCATTAATAAGAAATTTTGTTGTGAATCTTAGTACCTCTCATTTGAATTAAAAATTGTTGAAAGTCTAAAAATTCAAATTTTTTTGTAGCCATCAAATACTTAGATTATCTTGGCGAAAATGACATCGAAAAAACTTGGTATTTTTCAAGTGACTTCAAATTGGCCTGAATTTTTCAAAAATTGAAATAATTGACATTTTTCACGATAAATAGGTATCCGATAAGTCCCTTTCAAAAGGAAACGATATGAAATTCCATTATTTCAAAAAAAACGAATCCTTTATTCCTTCTCAAAAGCAATTAACATTTTTTTGAGCTGATTTATTAGTCAAACAACAACCCTGAAAAATTATTATGCCAAATTTTGATATTTCGAAAATTCATCACATTTTTCTGATTTTAAGTGTATTTTAACACAGACGAAAATGACTGTTTTTTGTGCTCTTCCAAAAATAGAATAAAGTTGGGAAATTGTCTCGAATGGTCGCTTTGGGTAAAAAATGGACATGAATAAGGTCATTCTAATGGAAATTCTTTTAAAAAAGTTATTCCTGAAAATTATTTTAAAATGTTCAAAACTACCAGAATTTCAAAAAAAAAAAATTCAAACAAGCTTTTATACACGTTTTTTGCACCACCAAAGGTAATTTTTTTTGTCTAGTTCGGCTGGTAAAATTCAAAAAAAGCTCTTTTCAATCCACTCGAATACCCAAACTGTAAATCATACGCATGGACTATGATTTCTCGTACGCTGTACGGTTTCATTTTAGCGAAATATTTCAAATTACGTCGACGACAGTAGTTTAAAATTCGCGCTAAATTAAATATTTCCCAAACGTAATTGCCTAGTTGAAAAATTATCTCAGGATGTCCTTTGACCGTTTAAAATTTTATCAAACAAAAATTTTTTATTCCAGTAAGGCAATTACTTTTTTACACGACCTTTTTCACTTATAATGGGGGAAAAATGATGCAAAACGAAAATTTATCGGGTCGAAATCTGCATATGAATTAAATTTCAGCCTTCAATATGTAAAATTTTCGTAAAAGTCGTTGGCCTTTGCCATCGATTGAGAAAGGCAATTATAGAAAAAATAATGCCGAAGAAAAAGGGGATGGAAAAAATGCATCGTCATCTGATGAATAATAAATTTGGAAATACGATACGAAAATTGACTCTTTGACAAAGCAACTGGTGACGAAGGGTATAGAAAAACGTACGTACTCGTACTCACATTAGAATAATGCAATAATCGCGTACATACGAATTTACCGGTGAAAATGGCGAAACAAAAATGTTATTATTATTTCGTTTCTTCTATTCTTTTTTTTCCTTTGCGAAACATCGTCAGAGGAAAACGAGCTCGACCGACTTTGACAAATACGGTAATATTTTCAACAGTTTTTTCGGACGACGCTGATACATTATTATTACGCGAATGATAAAAAACAAATGTATGCAGTTTGTAAGGTTGGCCGAAAAAAAAACGGCAATAATTTTCATTTTTTTTCTTTTCTTCTTCGGTAACTGTTCCCATGGTAACAGGCGGCTTATAACCTAGTTTCGAGTAGCATTTTATTCAACAAAGTTGAAAAAACAAGTAAAACGCCTATATTTTTATATTTTAAACCTTTGCCTCATTTATGGGGCGCTTTGTTCTTTTTTTGTTGGGGAAACCGAATGGTGATGCCAATTTGCGAAATAACACGCAGCCAGAGAGCGAGTATAGTATACATACTTTGTTACACGCTGCAAGCTTTGTAGAATAGGTATACACAATGAAGAATATAAAGAACATAGAGGGTGTCTTTTTCACTATATTTAAATATCATAAACGGTTCGGCGGTTGTTTTATCTATCTACCCTTTGGATAAAAATAATTTCCAGCTTGTCTCTCGCGACCTGCTAATTTCTTCATTTGTGCTCGCGGTTTATCGAACAGCTCCGATGAAGACGACGAACAAATTAAAAATAAAATAAACCCAGCGAGGCCAGGATGTGTAATGACGTGCGAGAAAATCACGCGAAGAGAGAGAAGGGCAAAAAAAATAGCGGATAGAACAATCCTGGGGAATTATTTGGTGTAGCCCGACTCTCGTATATCTATCAACGAGGCGGAAATGAAGTTGAGAAATAATAAGAAAAGTAAACGGCCGTTTTGCTCTTTCATTTGGTCGTAAATAAAAAGGGTTACAACTGCTTCGATTGGTGCAGGCGTAAATACGGAAGTTATTGTTACAACTTACTACACCGTACGCACAACATGTGTCTCAATTTAAAAACTCCGGCACACACTTCATAATTTTTCCCAAATCGAATGTCACGCCAGCCACATAAAACAGCTCTTCCTTTAAACCGTAGCTAGGTATACCTTGATATATGTTTACACGTGAAAACAATCGCTCAAAGGTGTGCCGCGTCGAGAAACAAATCCCCGGCAGCGATGGTAGGTATTTCGATATTCGCGAATATTATTTGATTAATGAAAAATTTACCCCGGTGGCACCGCGGCGGCATGCGGCACGCGTATGAGAAAAATTAGTTCGCTGCGAGAGTCGAAAGATGGAAAGATGGGGTTTCGCTTTCGTTCTATGTACCAAGTTTCGAAATTCGCACGAGAAAAATGTGTATAAAATAGAAAGTGATACGTAGTGTAACGTTAGCATCGGTGTACGAGCCGAGCGAGGGTTGTACAGGAATGAATTCAATATCTACATATGTACACACAAAAGCGTGCAAAAGAAATTAGACAAAATGACGGCAAACTTTCGAGAAATGACAAAGAACACGTGACAAAGTAAACGTGAAGATGTTTTACGCGCTGTTCTATAAGAGCTGCGAAAGTAAATAGGTAAATGGAAACGGGTTCGATGGTGTGATTAAAAACACCCTAATTGATGGTGTATTTTGCTGCGAAGCTGCTATAGTAGTCTTGCTCTCGGTATGTGCATTCTTCTTTACACGAGTATCCTGTTATTTTCGAGTCGACGACGATGAATTTTTCGTTGACCGAATGAGAATCGCATACCGATGTAGCGGTAATTGATGCGAAACATCGAATTCGAAACAGCGAATTTTTTCCGTGTGTTTTTCGATGTGAAAGGTTCTAAATGTGGTGTGCGCCGTGTATAATTTTGGGTATGCAATTTTATTAACGTCTATATTCGTGAATATGTTACACCGATGCAATAACGAAGAAATCAAACTTCGGAGGCTTTTTTAAACAGAATGAATTTTTTCAGGTTGGTAACACTGAAAACTGATCCGAGTGATTAAATTTCTCCCAGTGAAATGTATAAAAGACGAATAAACGTTGTTTGTACAGTTCTTAGCGTGAAATGGAAAATGAAAATATTCATTTGGGTTTTCTGATTTTTTAAATACTTTTTTGTATATTTGAGTTGAAACCCTCTAAATGAATTTTTAGACCCCTCGGACCCTCAAAAGTGAAACTATGGGGTTTTTATAGTATAGTCGCAATTGAAAAAATTTATTATTTCGGTCCTGTTTACCTTTCTCCTCAGGCAGGTAATTCTAGATTCTGTATTGATTTAAATGAACAATATCTTGATTCAAAACTTGTTTCCGGTCTTAAAAAGGGTGTTAAAAATTGGAGAATTGTTGTTTTCATTTGACAATTCAGACACCTTTCAACGTTTTACATGACAATGATACTTACACAAGAAAACTGATAATGATTAATATTGAAGAGTGGAAAACTTATAATTTATATCAGAACATCTTGCTTAAAATTGACATTTTGTCAAACAAGCATTTCAGACTTTTTAGACTTGAAAAACTTGTACCTAGAAATCACCTTGACTTTCCGAAATTTTGTCAGGCAGAGTTTTTGGATGTGGGATTTTTCTGAGATCACACTGATTTTCAGACATTTTGTCAGGCTATTTGTATTTTAAGATTTTCTGGGCTTGAACAACTTTTCAGATTTCAAGCGATTTTTTGGACTTGGAAAATTTCAAAAATTCTGTCTTTTTCAATTTTGAAAAATTTTATAAAGTGACCAGTGAAAAATGTAACCAAATTTCGTCACGAAATCTCGTTACGCTGACTTTTAGACATTTTATCAGACTTTTTTGGACTTGAAAATTTTTTCAGGTTTCAAATGACTTTTTGGATTTGAAAAATTTCAACTTTATGGACTTTAAAAAATTCATGAAAAATGCAAATCAGAATTTTGTCAGACAGCTTTTTACTTGACGTTGACTTTTCGGCATTTTGTGAGACTTTTTTGAACTTTGAAACATTTTCAGATTTCTACTGACTTTTTGTATTTGGATTTTTCAACGAAATTCCTTTACGAAATTTACTCACGAAAATTTGTTACGCTGACTTTTAAATATTTTGTCACACCTTTTTGAACTTAGAAATTCTGACTTTTTTCGATTTTTAAATTTTTTATTGAGTGGTCGGTTGACTTTTGAACTTGGAAAAATTTAGATTGTTTCAAAATTTGGCTTTAAAACATTTCACTAGACATGATAATTTTTGTCTGACTTTTTGAACTTGCAATTAGATAAAGTTAGACATTATGTCGGGGAGGTCCACGGGAGATTTTTTTTTGAAATGTTGCATTGTGATAATAGCATGCACATCAGAGCTGCCAACCTTAATGATTTATCTTGACGATTTTTGAGTCGTGGAAAAAATTTCAAGTATTTTTTTAAAGGATTTCCTTGAATTTTTCTGGAAAAAGGTGGAAAATATGGTAAAAATGTCTGTTTTTGCCTTACAATGTATTATTTTTGGGGGAAATCTTGCCCTTTCCCACCAAATACTACCACTTTTTCATTTTTTTCAAAAACCTTGTCGTACAAACATTTTTTTTCGATATCGTGTAGTATCGATGGCTTTTTTTTTCTCGAATAATGAATAAAAAATATGAAAAAATGAGCTTATTTCAAATTTTACCCTAGATATTCAATGAAAACTCAATTAAAAGCGACAAAATGACTAAAATAGAGCGTTAAGGATTTTAAAAAAATTTATTCGAGTCTATTTTGAACAATTTGGGGATTTTTCAAAATTTTGGTTGGCAGCTCTGATGCACCTATTTTTGGTATTTCGATAATAATTTTTGTTTGCCAAAATATCACATGTAACATGTTACTGACTTTTCAGCATTCTTAAACATATTAGGTAGGTACCTACCTATAACTTTTTATTGAAATATTTTTCACATTTGAATGATTTTTATCAATCCTCAAAAAATGACATGACTTTGAATCACTATTCAGTATTCGTGCTATTACTTTTCACATCTCATCTACCTATGATTGATTAATGAATCTCCCAAAATATATTTATGATTGCCTTTCTCTAAAAAAAAACCTTTTGTCTCCTTTTTTTGTGATTCAAAGTAGTCTTATGCTCCTGGTAATCCTGCAAAGTTCCTGAGGATGGTGTACAAACACTTTCAGGCAAATTATAAAATCAAATGTGAAAAATTGGAATAATTGTGCTGAAATACGTAGGTCGATAGGTACACCATGCTAGCGATATTTTTCCACACCTAAATTTTAATTAATTTTTTCTCTCTTATTAGTTGTTTTGGGCCACTTAAGCGATGGAAATGAATTTAATGGCGTTGAAAAAAAATCTAAATTAAAAATCCTCTATATGCTAAATGGAAACGGATGATGATTGCTTAACACGCATATATAGGGTACAATTTACTCGTTTATATATGGCCCGAAGTGAAAAATAATCAAAAACTGGTGTGAATATTTATCAAAAAACTTGATAAGTTATATTACGAGAATAAAATATCGCCCGATTCGTATGGTATACGTATACCAAAGTAGTACATAGATACGCGAGAGGCACTTCTCAAACCAATTAAAAAGTATCAAGTTTTACGATCCGAAGAATCAATTCCACAAGGCACAATTTTTTCCATCATTTTGCTTCAAAACACCCAAACTCGTACGTACAATAATTCTCGCAATATGGTTCTACGAGAAATGATTATGGATACGAATGTACTTATGAGCGCACGCATCCGGCGGCCAGATGTGTAATTACCAACCCAGGCTAAAAATTTTACTAACAAGTAGCGAAAAATTATAATACGAGCCGGAATATCGCTTTGATTATCCGAAAAAATAGAAACCTGTCAACACAATGGTAGGCTATACGGCGAGCTCGTATTATTTATAACACCTGCTTCGGCTTTCTTCGACGCTCAAGTAGCTAGTGAGAAATAAGTAACGAGGCGAAAAATTATAATATTATCTATTTGAACATCGTAAATCTACGGCGTCGTTTTGAACGGCTATTTAAAGTGTCGGAATATAGAAAGAAACATATTATTTATGGCATCAACAAATATCTTTCGGACATCCTAGACTGTTTCCTATGGCTATGTTCATATACGTATACAGGAATGAAACAAAAACTAGTTGTATATTCGAAATTCTAAAAAAGAATTTTGATTTATTAATAACCGCACGATTTTAATATGTACATCTCTGGCGTACAGTGTTTTTAATTTTTTTCTTTTTCTCTATGCTTTTTTCGCCCATATCGCAGAAAAAACAAAACCAAGTTATTCAATTTCGTTGGCTGATGTTGTATTGTTTTTTTTTTCAACCCCTAACTGATCGAATATTTCAAATGAACTTCCAGGGTCGAAACGAGTACGATACGAGGAGGAAAAAATTTTATTCGTTGTTTTCGAAAAAAATATTCTCGAAATATTAAATTTTTTGTTATCTTTTTAAAAACGCGTATTTTAATTGAAAAAAGAAATTCGCCTTATTTGTCGACGAATTTTTGTCATACTCCGTACGAGATTTTCAACATCGGTTTTTTTCTTTTAAAAAACTTTTATCGATTTACAACCCCGCAGAAAAAGTTTTGTAGTATGTGTGCGAAAGTATTCTCCAAACACTTTGCTCTTCTTCGTGGTGGATTTCGTTTTTTTATTTTTTTATTTTTCAGGGAAAAGTTTTAGGGAAAAATAATGCAACTCGCGAAACAAGCGTAGGTAGGTATTGAAGGCGAAAAAAAAAGCAGTAACAAAATAAAGGTTAGCCGTCTTATTAAAATTTTAGCGTAACGTATACACTGCGGTGTTGTAGTAGCATGCGACACCAAATTCTATAGTTAGAAATGGTATAGCTTCGTCGGGTTGAAACAACTGGTGGAATTATATAAAACACCGGGCGAAAGAGCGCGACGAAGCGGAGAATCGCAATAGATATAAATTTTTGAATATAAATTTAAAAAGAAGTTTTATATCGAGTTAAAAGAAATTTAGTGGCTGAGGTTTGAACCGAGGGGGATTTTTTTCTCTCCGTAAGACGACCAAAAGCGACCCGGAAAAAGTACACTTCAGAATTCATTAAAACTTTTATCATTACAAGCTTCCCGAACCGTTTTTGGTTCTTTTCTTTTTAAGACTAATTTCGCTTTCTGCCGCAGATTTTATAACGTAAATTTTTATTCCTTTTGATAGATGTAATAACATAATCTGATCACGAGGACTCTCGTTCAACTTTTCTTTTGAGATGGTTAAAACTTATTAAATAAGATTAGTTACCTAATCAGTTCTCCTTTTGTGAATTTGTTAGAGCGGCTTTGTTTTATCCTTATATATATTTTGGATACGCGTCGAGACGGCGAGAGGGGGATTCGCTTTCGCCGTTGTCGTCGTCCCTTTTTCTCACGACCGCGACGCGACGACGACTCGACTGCATGATTAAAATTTTTATCAGATATCCCTTTAAATTACGTAAACGTTCGATACGGGTCTGGGAACCCCCCTACCCTTGCCAACCACCCCTATCGTAGGAAACTGCGTCCGCGAATATTCCAAATGCGTGTCCGCTATGACTACACGTGCGCGTTAATTACGACGG
The DNA here is from genome assembly GCA_900064475.1 of Pseudococcus longispinus. Taxonomy (NCBI): domain Eukaryota; kingdom Metazoa; phylum Arthropoda; class Insecta; order Hemiptera; family Pseudococcidae; genus Pseudococcus; species Pseudococcus longispinus. The sequence continues at coordinate 8,158 of FIZU01036777.1, forward strand.
CGCGTTTTCTTCAGCGGAAAATTTTCTCTCGGGGTTGCTTTTGTGAAGAAAATACGTTCTTGAGTTTTTTTTTGAAAATTTCCTCGTAAAGAAAACGCTACCTACTATGTACCGTTCGCTGTACACTTTCTATAATTTCATATCCTATAACGTTTCATAATTCAATATGAATTTACAGCTTTTGCAGATTCGATTACTTACGCGAACGAGAAACGTTATACACGATACTTTTCTTTTTTCTGCGAGCTGTAAATTTAATTACACGCGTTATTATTCGTTCATCTATACGAATACGTCATCTTTCTCTATGAGATTCGATCTCGTATATATTTCGAAGGTGTTAGCCTGTCTGTGTAGTGTTTCGACATACATGGTTGTAGCCTTCCCTCGGACGTGCAAACACGTTTTCCCAAATGCATGTCTTTCTGTATTGATATTTGCACCTCTCATCCCCGAATTCGGCTCCCCATTGGTGGGAAATTATCCGCTTATGTCTGTCTCGAAGAGCTTGAAACGAGAAACAATCCAATACCATGACCACTCATCGATGTATTATACGTTTCGGGGGTTTTGATGTCTATAGTTAGTGTGCGTGTGTGTGGCTAATACCCTTGTATTGATTCCTATTACCCGATTGGTATCCGAGCGTTTATGCGTGTAATACGTACTCCTCTTCTTTTTTCGTCCAGAATTACCATTCGGTGCACATGCCGGCTTGTTTTTACGTTTGCCATCGAGAACAAATGGCTCGAACAATTTTGTGAAAATTTGCCTGAAAAGAATTCAATTTCGATGGCTGTAGATAATAGGTTCACCTTCGTTTGGACTGGCTGAAAATTTTTGTGATGTTTTTTGCTTTCTCGTGTCCTAAAGTTGTTTTTTTTTTTGGTCGGCAAATTTTTTTGTGTTACCTTGAGATGTGAAGTAGAAAGATGAAAATTTTTTCAAATTCCTAAAAAGTTGAAAAATTGTTGAAAATTTAATATTTTTATTTAAACTTTTCAATTTACATACGTAGTATTTTTCAATTGAAAATCACCATGAAAAAATTGAATCCATAAGTGAGATATAGAAGATCTACAAAATTGCTCAGATTTCCAAAATTTTGAAAAAATTGTCGCAATCTCAAAATTTTTGAAATTTTGAGTTTGCTTTTCAAGGTCGTTTTTCAGTTTAATCTGTTTTAACAAAAAGGAATGACAATAAAATATTAATTTCCTCCTCTAAATTCAGAGGGATGTTTCAATTTTCTCATTTCATGAAATACTCAACTTCAACCTGTTTCTTAGAAATTTTTTGGCGGGCGAGGAGATTGAAATTTTTCCATGTAGTCTCATGTTGAAAGAAACTGAAACTATAGCGTGAAGTTCTTTTGAAAAATTTTTGGAAGTATCAAATTTTTTTCCAATTTTTCATATTAGAGTAGACGGTTTATGGACCATATTTTTGTTTTGTTGCACAGCTCAGCATTCAATAGTCCAAAATTGTCTTTCTAAGCATCAACATGTTTGTAAATTAGTTTAGTTTCATTTGTTGGGGGATTTCTCCACCTCTCGTTTGTAGTTACCATTTTTTTTGCATTTGAAATTACACAAAACTTACAAAAAGTAGTGATTTTGAAAATGTGATAGTAAAATGGACCATAAAAAAAATCAAAATTTCAACCAAATTCATCGAAATTATACCTATATTTTTCTGGGATGATCCATATTATTACCCCACAAGTTAGGAACACTGGATAACAATTTGTGTATTCACAAAAAACAATTTCATCACTTTGTAATTAGATGATAATAAATGGAGGCCACCTGAAATCTTGCTGTTATCACAACCAACCCTAGTTATCAGTATGGGCCATATTCCTACCTTTTACTTCAAGTACCTATTTGAAAATTTGAACAAACTTTGAGTCCCTTCACTTCAATACCTCGCGAATGGGTTAAAGTAATTTCTTTTAAATTTCTGATGTGTTGTTTTAGATTTTTTGAAATTTTTTTGAATATCAGTGTCTGTAGGAATCTGGGAGAGGAGAGGAGAGGAGAGGAGAGGAGAGGAGAGGGTGGAAGCAGTTTAAGGGTTTCATAAGCTCGAAGTTTTAATTTTTTCAAGTTATACTACCGTCATTTCGGATAATGTGGGGCTGTCGTGCAAGATGGGGCAATTGGTTATAATGGTGGTAAAGACGTGGCATAGCGATATTTTGAAATCTGAATGTTCAGAGTTGTTATCACATTCATTGAACATCTGATGTTGTCAGTTTATCTATTTCAGAAGAATGAACTTTAAATTTGTATTATTTTCGAATTTGTCAGACATGTAAAAACTTCATTTATACACGAAAAATGTTTTATTTCAAATTTTTTTGAAAACCAGTGTCCCTTCTTCATTTATTGGACCGTGATACTCGAAATTAGGCTTGATTTTGAGCCTGTCTCATTTAATCCGAAAATTTTAAAAAGATGGGACAGCTGTTTTTAAAAAAAAAGGCAACACGACTGCCCCTTCCAATTGGTGAAATATATGGGTCCGAAAGTACTCAACTCGAGGTAAATTTTGAGCCCTTGTTGAACATTGTAGCTTAATTAAATCGCGAGATATACCTACTTCTTCAAAGTTGAAAACTGTCCCACGTTACCCGAAATGACGGTTGTTTTTACGCCTTTCACACAGTGGCACTGCAACCTGAACGTCACTCTGTTGATAGATTTGACAGTTTTGATATTTGAAGGCGCTGAATCAGATATTCAATCGTGTTTACTTTTTTTGAATATTACATTACATAAGACAAATGGTGTTTCCAACCTGTACAGCTTCATGATTCATCTACAGACAACTTCAAATAACAAGCTTTTGATATGACCAAATTCGTGAAAAACTTGACGAAATTCCGTGACGCGGACTTTTTGACACTTGGTCGGACTTTTTTGGACTCAGAAAAATTTTCAGATTTCCCCTGACTTTTCGAACTGAAAAATTTTGGAGATAATAATGCTGACTTCTGAACACTTTGTCAGGCAAACAATCTAGATTTTTTGAATTTAGAAAATTTTAAAGATCAGGGTAAGTTTCCGATGTTTTGCCAGGCAGACTTTTTGGAAAATGGACTTGAAAATTTTTTCGAATTTCCACTGACTTTTTGAACTTGAAAAATTTTAAAAATCAGGATAACTTTTAGGAATTTTGTCAGGATGACTTCTTCAACTAGAAATTTTTTAGAAATCACGCTGATTTTAAGACATTTTGTCAGAATTTTTTGGACTTATAAAATGTTTAAGTATTCAAATGAATTTTTGGACTTGAAAAACTTCTACTGTGTGAACTTGGAAAATTAAAAAAAAGTCTAAATCAGAATATCATCAGACAGTCTTTTTACATAACGCTGATTTTTAGACATTTTGTGAGCTTTTTTTGAACTTACTGATTTTTAGACATTTTGTAAGACTTTTTTGGGCTTGAAAAAATCATCAAATTTCCATTTACTTTTTGGGCTAAGAAAATTTCAGAGATCATGCTGATTCTTAGGCACTTTGTCAGACAAACACCTTAGAATTACTAGGGGAGAGGATCTTCAGGACTATTTTTACAGGAACATTACTAATATATCATCAAAATTAAAATAGGTAGCCCTACTCAAATCCTCAAAAAAAAGGTGGAAAACTTTCTCCTCGATGAGCTCAACTAGTTAAAGTGAGCAATTTTTTTAATTCAAAATATTTCCCAATCTTGAATTTTTTTTGACAGCATAACAAAATTTTTGGGTGTGTTAAACGAATGGTATTATTACCACATTCATTTAAGCTCATTTGACCACAATTAACCGATATTACTAAACTTGTTAAAATAATCTTTACAAGTCGTTTCAACCATCAATGAAATTAATCGCTCGAAGCCATAAAAATGCGCAAACTTGATCAAAATCCCAGACAGACGGGTGCACAATTAAATGGTACGATTTCGTTTACGAAAAAATAAAATAAAAAAAACGCTAATGAAATCGCCATCAGCGCCAAATACTTGACCGGTACATTGTGCTGCTATAAAACAAAAAAACAAAAAAAAAGACACCATGTTTTTGATAAAGCTAAACCAAATTTGCCGTGTTTATAATTAAATTGTGTACTATACACGTAAAGCTTAATTATAATGATTCTAGTAGTGCATGCAATAATTAAAGATGTAATATTGTTAACAGATGGTTAAAAGGGTAAAAATTCGTTGTAACCGCGACCGATTGTGGAGTTAATGATAATGAAATATACTATCATTCGCTTTATATGCGGACGTAGTCTACGTACGAGAGTATATGAGAGCCGAACGCGAATATCACCGTAGATTCACAATATACGTACATCTACATATACACTCTCAATACGGATTATTATCGTATGTATAGTATGCTATACATGAAATTTATAATAATCGTCCGTGTAAGCTGACCCATGTGTTAATTGCATTTTCTCTCTTATTACGAGTACTTTAATATGTTAGTTTTGTATAAAATGCGTGTTTCGGGTTATTTAATAATAAATTCGAGCCGACGATGAGAAAACCATATGATCGGCTTTTTGGCCGCCTCTTTTAATAGAGTACGTACTTCGTCAAGCTGGCCAACTTGGCTATAGATTAAGTTGAATTACGAATATTTACTCGCGTACGATATTTTACGTTATTTTTTCGCCACCGCGCCGCCTCCGGAAGTCGTAGTGCGAATAATTTAGAAACATGTCTTCTGCGCTTTGGAAATTTCTCAAAACCTTACGCGTAAGTAAATGTAAAGGAAGTGGAAAAAAATCACGTAAAAAATTCGTTCGCCGGGTCTTGCGAAAATTTGACAAACGAAATATTACTTCCTGAGACCGAAGCCGTAAAAATGGCTCCACGTCGCGACGTGAAGCAAAATTGGGGCGATTTTTTTCCCCGAAACCCAGAGACATACTCGTTTCCGCAATTACCTTCGTTGACGAGGATTAAGCTTCTGTAATGACCGGCTATAAGCTAATAAAAATTTCCACAGCATTTCTCCTTCCCTCTCATCATCGTCGTCCATCATTCGACCGAAACGCTGAAAACAACTTGACGACATTTCGGATCATTAAAATCGATTAAGCAAAACGTACAAACGTATTTGAGGAAATTTTTGAGACGCGTGATTACGCTTCGTAGACCGAAAGCAATTTTGTAGCAGTCTGCAAAATAAAATCTCTAAACGAATTTCAGCTAAATTTTCACCACTATGTCGAGTTGTAAATCAAACTCACCGCTACCACCGCCCACGTCGACTCGGTTATTATTTTTTTTTCATCGTCTATCTTCCGCGTTACTTTCTCTCCTGTGTAAAACCTCCTTTAGTCGACGAACAAGATGAATAAAAATTTCCATCGCCGCTGCCACCGCCGAATATGGCAATGGCGGTTGCGCTGCGCGAGTTTTGAAATATAGTGAAAATCGTGCCTTATTTCAATACTCTTATGCTACACATACGACGAGATGTTGTTTTTCTGTGCAGCCGCTATAAATAACGGACGGTTATTTTATACCATTGGTTTGGTATTCGCTAGATTTAGTATATAGAAATATCACTCTTGAAAACCAAAGTGCAGCGTAGTTGAACGTCTAAATGGTCGTAGACGCGTTTAAAGGCCTCTCTTTTTTTTCCCCGTACTATTTATGCTCGTGTACATGCGAGCGAAGCGTGCAAAAAAAAAGCCAAAAGAACTCGTAATGGTCTAATGAAACGAATAAATAACGAATATGCGATAAAACGTCAAAAGAGAGAGGCGAATTACGCCGCTTTTGGAAAATGCGAAAAAACGCGTGCGCGTTCACTGATCCATTGCGATCTTTAACCGCACACTATTTTTGGCTACAATGAGATGGGCAAATGATGCGTTTTCAGTGTATGGAACAGGTTGTGTTATACGCATTTCAAGCATGGATATAGTAAAAGTTGAAACCCTTAAAAAGGCAATTTAACTTATCACAGACTACAAACTTTTTTTCCCAACTATAAAAGTTTTTAAGTTTGGGGAGTTATAAATTAAAAAAAAAAAAAAAAATAGGAAAGAGAAAAAAAGAGAAAGAGAGAGAGACGTTACAAGAATAACGTCTTATCGGCAACATGGCCTACATTATAGTTTATATTTATATATATAAAAGCGAAAAGTGTAGCACACGTACATAAACAAGCGAGATTTTAACTTTCAACCGCCCCTCTTCGCGACTCCGGCCCTTAAACGGTTAAAAATGGTTTCTGGTTCTTTTGGGATAGATACGTCGTCGGAATATAAAGTACTGTGTCATAATATACGCGAGTTCAAAAGTATAATCCTTTGGTAGTACTTGGTTTTCAAAGTCGTTCGGAGGTCTTCTCAATGATATAAACTTTTTCCGATAACAAAATGAAAGTATGTTTCGCGCCCAGACCGAGGCTAACTAAACGTAAACGTCGACCCCGACGTATACTCTATAACAGCACACCATCAACATTCCAGACTTTTCAACTCCGCTAGTCAACTATCTTTTCTTTTTTCAAATGCACTTTTTTTCATCTCTACACTTTCAGTGGTATAAGATAAGATGCGAGTAGCACAACTAATTTCTGTGGAAGTTTGGATGGAAGAAAATTGTACGTAAAATTTCTGGAAATTTCATCTCGCACGTAAAAAGACCCAGTTTGATTGGAAACCACCTCGGGTATACGTAAACCAGCAAAAACGCCCAAAAAACGTGAAACTTTTTTTTTGGAACGCAAACGTGCCAACATAAAAATTAACAATTTTTTTATGTACCGCCAATGTGCCAAAATACGTGCAAACGTTTTAGAAAATTATTTTTTAGACCTTGGTACCAACCCAAGTCATCCCAAGCCGACAGCTCTCGAGATATTTGTGTTCAAAGTTCAAGGTCGAGTGAAAAATTTGAAATTTATGGAAACATTCCTGACTTTTTGCTTGGAAATATCATCGGAGACCCGACGAAATAAAATAAAATGTAATGAAATGTTTTAAAATTTCATGTAAATTTTTTGTTCATTTGGCAGCGCTGCGAATTTTATCGCGGCTACGTCCTCGACACAATCTGTCGACAATTTCCCCATTTCCATATTTAAAACGTCTTCTGCTCGTATAAAGGTCAAGGAATCGGGTAAACGCATTAAAACCTCATTCGGTTAGAATGTAGGGCGACTCGATTCTTTTTTTTGCTCGTGTTAGGTACGTAAATTAGGTACTACGACAGATAAAAAGAATCTCTCGAGAAACGGAAACATTACTGCCGAAGATACCAGACGATTTTTTTCTCATTTTTTCACCAAATCCTATCCAGTCGAATATTGATTCGAAAAACGGAAATATTCTAGAAAAAATTTTTCCCAGTGTGGCCTTATCTATACGACCTTGGTTGTTTGCTGCGAACTATCTGTATTTTTTGCTTGCTGTGTGCAAGTTTTTTTTTTTTTTTGCTACGGATTTGTATGAAAAAGATGATTGATTTAGGTCGATGTGCGAATTCTCATTATATAGGATAGAAATATTTTCATATTCGAGGATCATATTTTGCTTTTTGTTTTCTTCTTTTAATTTAACCGGTATAGGTATCTACCATTTACCTGTCAATTAAGGCGGGTATCGAAGAATTATACTGAATGAGAAATTGTTGAGCGATGGGTTATTTTCATAATCCATCCTCAGCTTGAAATACGTATGAATATAGATAGCTTGAGATACGAACTGCTAAACTTAATTGTAAGCTTTGAGAAAATTCATCAGCGTTGGCAGTAGGTACATCCACCAACGCTCGTATCTTTTTTACCCACGACCACGATACGATGGAATAAAGTGGAAATATTTTAAACTGTAATCGAAATTCCGCGAGGGCAGTAACGAATTTAAAATGAATGGAATTTAATTGATTGGCTACGTAGGTATACGAATATAAATGAAAATACGTCTTTGTGTGGTGACCTTGTTCACGTGGACGAAACTTATGAATAAGAAAAATAATGAAATGTGGATGAAATTTGAACTTGGTGGGGTGGCGATAACTTCGAAACTGAATTGTAGGACAGCTCATTGTTCATAGATATACTTGGTATAATAATTTATGATTTCTTTTTGCCTCCTCTTAAAATAGGTAATTTTTGTGAGAAAGCAGTTCTTATCAAATTTTCGGTATGTAAGGGAAGGAAAAGTGGTATTTGAAGGGCTCAAATTCTAAAAATTTCTAAATTTCTGAAAAATTAAATTTTTAAATATCTTATTTAAAACTTTCATTGTGGTCAATTTTATCAGATAACAGTCAAGAAAAAATCGATTTCTTCTCAAAATCATACCAAAAGAAAAAATATTGAAAAATTGCTCAAGTTGGATCAAATTTAAAAAACGTTTTGAAAAATTCTTGAAAGTTGAACATTTTTTATTAAAATTACTCAAAATTGTCTCTTTCAATGAGAAATTAATACGAAAAAGTTTTAGTCTCCTAGGATGAGAACTGAGAAGTTGTCAAGTTGGTTCAAAACATAAATAAAAAAAAATTAAAATTATTTTTTTAAATTGTCAAGTTTTCAAAATAAACTCCCTGAGCAAAACATCAAGTGTTCCAAAAAAATTTTCAGTTTCAAAATTTTGAAATATTTCAAATTTTTCAAGTTTTTTGGAGAATTGAGCCAAAATGCTTCATATTTTCTGAACCGGACGCCCATCTGTATTGATACATTGAAACATATAAAAATTTCAACAATCTCGTCACTTTTTTTTTGTAATTTGAAGTCTCATTTCCAGAGAGAAAAAAATTGAGAGTTATTTTCTCACAAAAACGAATAATTTTTCAGGCTTGAACGACAGCTTTTCAAAATTTGAAAATACTGCTACCACTCCTCTTGCGTAGGTGACTGAACAACGGCACCTTTCGGGGTGATTGGTAAAAAGGAAAAACCGAAATTGAGAATTTTCGCATGAATTAAAACCGAGACAGATTTTCATTTAGTATATGGCGACAAAAAGGGTACGTTGACAGTATGTAAATGTGCTATCTGTGTATAGTAGAAAAGGAGAAAATAATAAAACAGAGAATGTAGTTGATCGAGCAACATGGGCTAAGGTGACGCGAAACGTACGCGGAGCTGAGAGGCGAAGAGAGGACGGGGTGCAGAGAAGAGGCAAAAAACATTTACGGGTTTCGACAATGGTTTTCAAACGAATTGAATATTAAATTCATTCCGTTAGGAATGGAGCATCTCTGGGGAATGCGAATGAGACAGAGTATGGTGTAGGAATAGGAACACACGAATTCGTAAATACCGGAATTTTATTCAGTTTCTCTAAACACCCTCCCCCCGCTCATCCCTTCGGTCTTGCGATCGTTTTCTACAACGGTGATGAAGGGTTGTGAATTTAAGTAGGTTGTGCTACGAGTTATTGCATCTCGCTTGCATGCTCGACTCGAGTGTAAGCAGTGATATCAATTCTTTTCCTCGTATCTTTTTCGTGTTGGCATCTCGATAGAGAATACGCAAATGAGGGGAAAGCCTGCGATACCGTGTCCGACGCTTCCAAGATGTCTAGATATATTTAATTTACTCTTTTCCAGAGTATTCTGGTGTTTTTATCCGGGGGTCGAAGTGTACTGTACTGTATAAATAAAGAACGGGAGGTAACCGAGAAATACTGAAAAAAAAACAACTTGTCATGCTGATTTGTGGACTGTTTCAATTTCGATGAAATCGCTGATTCGATTATTTTCCCTTCTTTATTGCGGAGTATTTGTTTAAGATTTTTTCATTACAAAAGTGCTGAAAAAAATTGCCGAGGGTATTTCTACGACCATTCCATTAATCGTTTCACATGTGAAAATATGTAAATACGCGAAATTTCAGTCGACGATGCGAACAGTCCTTTCGATTGATTGTTTCGTATCATTCCAAGTTTTAAATTTAAATACCATTATCTCAGTCGACTGTTAAACTTCACGACAGACATTCAATGAAAACTCATCGATGCTGAAAAAATACGACTATGAATATTCGCACCAGTTATCCCCGAGGATATTTTTTATAATTTGTAAACACTTGGCTCGAATGGAACCTGGTGTACACAGCTGAACGTTCCCATAAATTTCAAACAATCTTTCGTCTTCACTTAAAAAGTTAAAAATGTTATCTGACCTATTTACAACTTAAAAAAAAAGAGGGAAAAAAGCTCGACTGTACAAAACTACGAGTATACTCCAACCAATTCCAAAATTTTGTCCTTTTAACATACACACGCGACGAAATTCGTATTGTTTTTCTGCACCAGTGAATATTGCTGTTCGATCAAAGCGTGTTGCTCGCTGCTCGTTTCTTGTACAAGTACTTGTTAGGCGTCTTTTTTTTCTACTCCCTTTCGCTTTGATCGAGTTTTGATTTGTTAAACATACTCGTACTACGTACTACAACATGGGCGTTTTTATTTTGCTTTTCATTTCGAAGAAGCTGTGCTGGAGTGTCTTCTTTCATGTTTCAACATTGAACGGTGAATTGGAAAATTGATATGTCTTTTGGTGCTGACGGGCGTGCATGCCGTAAAATTTCATTTGCTAATTTAATTGACATTTGATCGTAAAGCGTTCAAAGGTCTGAGACATCGATATCTTTGTTCTCGCCGAATAAAGAAAAACCTCGAGGGTAAGCTGTTGAGAAATTAACACTTAACGTGGGTAGGCACCTTTTTGAAGATCATTCAACCAGCTGATTAATTTCCTCACACTGAAATTCGAAACCAAAAACGTATGTAGGAAAATTTTTATCAATTAGGTACAAACAAAGATTAGGCTAAGCTTGCAATTTCGTGTATTTTTTAATGAAATATTTTTAAATAACAAAAAATGTACGAGCGTGTATAAAAGAAGAAGCCACCATACAAAATAAAAATAAAAAAGGATTTCACATATACAAAAATCAAGGCTACATAATAACGTCATAAATTTGACGCGCCAACAGAGATTTTTTCAACTTTATGGGCGCAATCTTTCATAATATTTCAAATTCACCAACTTTTCCTTTACGAAGTAGTTTTTTTTGTAACAATGAAAAGCAGTAAAAGTTTTCTGGATCGGAAATTATGGCCATATTCAAAATATAAATTTCATTTTAAAACTGTTGGACCTGTTTCGTCGTTTGAAGGATTTTTTTTTTAAACCTATTGGAAAAATTTCAGTGCCTGTTCGAAACGTAATTCCTGGTGTGAAAATTTTGTGATGTGGACGAAATTTTGAGTCTTGTTTTCCAAAATAATGTTTTGTACAAATTAGCAAATAATTCTCTTTTCGACGGTACCCAACTAATCAATAAAATGCATTTTAATCATAGTCAATGATTTCAATTAGAAATCTAAAAGTGTAATTTTTTGCTTACGAGTTTGTGAACACTGATTTCAATAAAAATGCCATTCATTGATTTGATTACAATTAAACAGAATTTTTCATATTTGATTCAGAACAGAGCCGAAGAGAAGTGCTGAGGCATATTTGCTCCCTTCCCTCAAAGTTGACAAAATATTATTTTGAGTCTCTAAAACTAGGTTCAAATAGGCCAGTAAATAGACAGCTCATTCTGAGTCCAATCACGTATATTTTGGCATACTCTTCAATTTTCCAAAGAAAAACTCACTTAATTGTGGTCTGATAATTTTATAGAAAGTGCTTTCAGTAGTACCTACTCGTAGATTTAAATCCAGGTGAGCTAGAAAGTTGGAGTTTTTGGTACTAAAAAAAACACTTTTTATGCCTACAAAATGTTTTTAGAATTTTCTCTGGGGGAAGAGGTGGGGTAGAAGTTATTCATTATTACACATTATTATTGATCGATTTTCATTTACCATTCAGGGATGAACTGAAGTGGCTTGATGGAAAGGGTAATTAAAAAGTTTTGATTTTAATCTCATTTTTTCGGATTTTTTGACTCCAAATGTGACGATGTACAATAAAAGAGATCATTTAGCCAAATAATCGTTTTTCACTTATTTTTGGCTCATTTCACATTAAAAAAAACCTTCAGAAATCGAATGAAAGTGGTCCCAGGTAGTCAAACTCAAAATTGAGCAAGTTACTGCAATTCAAAGGCTGTGAGGTAAAAAAAAAATTAAATTAAATTCTAAAACTTTAAATCCATTCTCCTGTGAAATTACATTTTTGGTCGAATGATCCATTTTACTGGAAACTGTCACATATGTAATTTTTTCCACTCAAAATTAGAGACTGGCAAAATCATTTACAAAAAAAATCATTGAAATCACGATCTGAATCATTGATTTGATTTAAAATCATTTTGGGAATGATTTTGTCCATCTCTACTCAAAATGCTAAATTTCCCGGATTTTCCATGAAAAGAGGTCAACACTTTCATAAGTTTTCCTATTCAACCTTGGTTCATTACACCTATTACTTCATTTTTAATTACAATGTCCTTTTTTTTGGCCCTGAGAGGTGATTATACCCTCCAATAACCCCCTCTCCCTCCCCCAAACTGGCTTTGGGTATCAAAAATTTCCAGTATTGGACAAATATTATAATAATCTATTCACACCCCAAGAGATGGAGTCATGAATTGAATTTCCATAAAAAAAATTACAACCGGAAACTAATTAATAACCCGCAAAAACAGTTCTGTTCGATGTTTTAAATCGTAATGAAAGAAATTCTACATTTTTAACTAGGGGTAAACATCAGCTGTGATGGGTGGGACCAACCTTCTCGAATGTAAACGACAAGATCCGACACAATCCGAACCCAAACGAATTCAACAACTTACCCAAAACCAGTCAA
>FIZU01036779.1:0-15497 GCA_900064475.1 Pseudococcus longispinus
GGCGGAGGGTATTCAGGAATTTCTGGAGGTGGAGGTTCTAGACCCCTCCCTCCGCGATCCCGGCATTCACCATAAAAAATCATTTTCGCAGTGGTTTCAAAAATTTTCCAAATTTTTCAACTTCGAAGATCTGGCACCACCCCCAAATAACTTTTCGAGAGAACCAACCATTAATTTCTGTAAGTAGTACACATATACTTCTATTTCAGGTCATTCGAGTCAAAATTCCCTACATGCACAAAAACGGGCGATTCTTTTTATTTTAATAAATTAATAAAATATTGAGATCGCTCGAACTGCCAAAACTCGCCTCTAAATCCACCTTGTAAAGTACTTCTCGCCGTATACATCAGATAATCGTACATAATGACATCTTTCAGAGTACACCTGTGGCATCGAAAACTCTCAAAAAAGTATTCCATTTCCCCCAGGTCAGTCGGAAACTTTCAACAACACGCTAATTACTTTCCAGCACCTCATCAAGACATCAACATTTTACTCGCATTGTATTATAAGCGAATTAATCTCCAGTCGGAGAGATTATGTCCCTGAGTAAGTAGTAAGTCTACGACGTGTATAAAAGCACCTCTCCGGGGCATCGGATTTCGTATTCGTACACACTAATGAAGTTTTAATCGTCTATATTCTTCATAAAGCGAAAAGCAATTGTGCGCTTGATTGTTTATAACTCACGCCATATATGATCGATTAAATTTAATTACTACTTAAACCCGCAGCTTATATCTGTGCGAGCACTCTGCCCCCGCTCTGGCAAAAAAGCTCGTAAATTAAACTACGCTTTAGAGGCAACGCGGACTGGACGCTGCGAATATCATCCGCGTGAAAAAAAAACCAGTATGACGAGTCTATTAACCATTATATATTCGATCTGTGTATCTATTCGATGGCATATAAATCCAGCCGAGCAATCCTACGCGAATAAAATTCCGATTAGAATACAATAAAATTGGACATTTTGGTTAGATTCGACGACGCTCGAGGTATCAATTTTACCTACTTCTTTTTCCAATTCTTTTGAGTCGGTCGTTCCGAATTGGCTTACTTTCTAGTTCGTACGTAAGAGTCGCAAAGACGCCAACGACTCGATGCCAATTTGTTGGCGGTTTATTCCGAGTATGATATTAGAAATTCTGGCTGATTTGAAGGGCTGGATCGAGATTATCGTTCCAAGTACAAAGAAACTTTCTAGCCATTGGAGAATTTTTTTTGCCCATTTTTCAACACCTGCCAAACGCGGTAACACGTTGTTTATCTACGAGATAGATAGTTGCATCGCATATGCCCCACGTGATACAAAGTAGAAAAGCAATTTTTTTTTTTCGAAAAATATGTCTTCTCCAAACGAGTATTATAATTTTACATACATTATAATGAATGGCCGCGGTATCAACTTCCGCGAAAAGTAACTGTGTATGGCATAAACGAAGACAAGTCGAAATAAATTTTGCGCATTCCGAATTTCGTCACAGCTGCATAATTCGTCGAGCCTCGAGCTTGACACACGAAGGCTACTTCTTCGGGCCATCTCGACCAGCGTTGTAAATTAATATCCAACAGCACCTGCTCACACATCACGTATCGTCGCTGGACGCTAATTAACAAAGCGCGAAAAAATTGCTTAAAAATTCAACGCCAGAAACTATGTAAATGCATCGGCGGTCATCTAAATTACAAATTCTCCTCCAGCACACGTACGCTGCCTCATCATCAAATTCTAATCCGCGTTCAAGACGCGATAGTCTGTTGCGTGAAAATCGTATCCTATATTCCATCGAAGGCTACGCGAACGGATTGAATATCGATATCGCGATGCGAAAATCGTTTATTGCAATTAGGAAGTAAACCTGTTGGCGAATCGATCCGTAGCTGGTTTTTGATTGACATGCTACGTGTACATCCACCGTGTACTTGACGTGTTTAGTTGGTCATCCGCGACGACCAACCAAAAGAAACCACTTAATGGAAAAATCCTACCGAACGGTAATGCCTATTCTCGATTCTCGCTTAGTGTGCTCTTCGTGTTACACTAATACATATGCACGGCGAGTGGTTATTCGTGTTTTTACATTAAATCATGCTTACGAGATTATATAATTCGTTAGACAACGCTACGTATGTGTAGATAGTTGGCTGCACATGTATCGTAAAATTTAACACTACCTATTATTGGTACAAGTATAAACTATAAAATCTATTCGATCGAGTGAACAATAATCGCCAATGACGAATGAAAACACCATCGTAATTCGTATAAAACGAGCAAAAATGCCCATAATGGTTTTAGATACGCCCACGAAGACTCACGAACATCGTAGTTTGAACTCGAATCAACTTATGAAAAAGTATTGAAAATGGTACACAAATAATAAGAAAAAATTAATTAAGTAATTGCTCAACACATCGTGAAACCGGTTCAAAAAAGCTGCTCTTTCATTCATAAGCCAGCGAAAATCATTGATAAACGACCTACAGTAAGAGTTGGAACACGTAGGGAGAAATCGGTGAAAAAATTCCACCGAACATCAATCAGAACAATGGAAAATCAATCAGGATGCCTAACGACATTCCCAAATTGAAATACAGGAGATTTCTTAAGTTTAGCCCCCCTGCCCGCATAAGAATGATTGCTTTCTTTTTGCAAAAATGCTCAAATTCTGTCAAAAAAAAGTCAGTACACGAAAGGAACGACTAACGAGATGAAAGAAAAAATTGTTGGAATGAGTCAGCAAAAGAAGATGATGCAACCTATTTTTTCACTTTTTCACTCGAAGTGATAAATTTGACAAAAATGAATTTACAATGAATTTTGAACAAAAAGTATAGGTCTTTTTCAATTTTCAGCACGACTTGGCCAAATTGAGGACTTTTTCAGCGCTTTCAGCTGTAACGGATGGGAATCGACGCGAGGTTTATCGCGAGTACGAAACGTACTACGTTGTAGTAGTTTAGTACTCGCAGGTAAACTGTCGCGCCAAATAGATATAAGCTTTCCGGTGCGATTTTTTCGTGGCCTCTCGATCGGGCTATTTCCCGTCGTTGCTGTTTTATGATTTATTCTTACTTATATGTTCCTTGCCCTCACTATTAAATTTTTTTTATTCTCTCTCTCTTTTTACTCTCTTTTTCCTTCGTCTCTCGTACACCGGCTGTTTCGAGCGCTGAAATTTTTTGGCTGCGATTACGCGCTAATTATTATTTTATCAGGCTGCATTTAATTGCGTCCGGAATAATCCGCGTCGGGCTGCATTTTTTGCGTCTGGCCAAGTGGATTCGGCTGAACTCTACGTCCGGCCATATTTTTGGTTTTTTTTTTTTTGCACTCTACATCGGGCAGCGATATCGCGCCCGGATAAGTAGAACGGGCTGCGTACCGCGTCCAGACATAATCCGCATCGGGCTGCATTTTTTTGCGCCCGGTCAAGTGGTTTCGGCTGGACTTCAAGTCCAGGCCATTTTCCAAGCATCGAGTCTTTTGGACTTTGGAAAAACGTTACATGAAATATGTTCAAAAAAATCAAAGTTTCTCAGTTTTGCTGAAATTGCAGTATATGAGAGATATCGACTTGAACCAAGCCAAGACATTATTTTTAGGCTTCTAGGTCAACTTGAAAAGTTTGCGAGTTCCCAAAATGGCGTCATTTGGGTATTTTTGGAAAAAAGGTATAAAATGAACGAATTTGGTCCAAATGCTGTTATTGTATTACAAGAAAATCTTTGAAGTAATTTACTTAATTCTAATGAAATTCTATCAACTTTTACGTAAATCTCAATTTATCGACAACAATCGCGAAAAAAATTATAATAGGTATTATACGAGTACTTTTATTTCAATTTGTGGAATTGATTTCAGGGCACCTCTCAATTTCAGCAACTCGACCCTAGAGCAATATATCTTACTCCTGCACGTTCCTCTTTATACAACTCTTCAGACATTGGTCATTATGGATAGTACTCGTATAGGTATTAGAACGACAATGTCGCCAAAAGGCGAATGGACCCGGTGTAATAGATTTATGCGAAATTAATCTCACCCTGGTAGTTAGCATATATGCAATCGAAACGTGAAATTATACAGATAACGTTCACGTGGATGGTATTCGTTTAAAGATTAGGTAGTTATTAAACGATACTCTAGTCTAGATTCGATTGTACCAATACATCGAAATGGAAAATTAATACTTTATCCCCTTCTTTTCACCCCCATTGCCACTCTACACCGCTCATCATTCGTATCAGTTCGTATGGTACGTAACAACTAATAAGATTTACCGGGAGAAAAATTCATTTTACAGCGAGACTGGTATTTTGTCAAAATTCCGCATCTTAATACCCGACGCTGTCGAGCATTGTGTACCGGGGCTCTTTTATGAAAAGCTTGGAAAAATGTCGAAGGGTCGCGAGTGCACAGCCACAGTATACGCGTAATCCTTGCGATATGAGAATAGTTCTCTCCGGTTACACGAGGCCCCCCCTTTTTCGATGCACAAAAATATGATTGCGATCCCTTCGTCGCGTCGCCGTTTAAGCTGGGATTTTCTGAAAAGACGCACACACTTTAGCATTTGCGGTGTTATTAGAACCACCCCCCCTCCACCCCACCTGACGCCTCCATTGATACTCGTGACGCTGACGCGCTTTTCTTTTTACAAGCCCATCGATCGAGTGGTTTAATTATTGAAAGCAAACTGCAAATAGGATTAGTTTGTAAAGGACTTGTTCGTACGTTGAAAAAGATGAGACCAGCCCCTGCCCCCAATCATTATCGTACATCTCGCTACGCTCAAGCGTTCTTCTATTCATATCCAAACATATTTATCGTCGATAATTAAGAACTGGGGCACTGGGGGTCATTTCAAAAAAAGACCAAAGTTTATCGAAACCAACCTAAATCATGCAGCTACACTGCAAGCACATAAATCATTTCAAGTACATTGTTTTATGGCTATCCAACACGTTCTACCCATTCAGTCGACATAAAAATCCAAAAATATGCAAGTCAGGTAGGTAATAATAGTCAGAAAATCATGAAACTTGTTGAAAATCTTGTAAAAATTATTAAAATTGTCATAATTTTAGTAGGTTCATCAATTGAACACAAAAGTGAGGTGCCAAAAATGTTCAAAAAGTAAGTTGCTGTTATGAAATATCACTTTGGAGATGATAAAAATGGACAATAAATTATGAAAATCATTGGAAATTTTGTTGTAATTGTCAAAATTTTCACCAAAATTAGTAAAAATTATGTAAAAAATGTGAAAAAATCATTAAAATCGTCAAAAATACCTTCAAAAGCTTATCAAAAGCACTGAAAATTTGGGTAAAATTTCTTCATTTTCATACAATTCAGTAAAAACTTTGTTTAAAAAAGTCAAAAAATCGTACAAAGTATCAAAAATTTTGTAAAAATTCGAAAGTATTCCTAAACACTGTTGAAAAATGCTGTAAAAGTGATTGAAATGCAATAAAAATGCTACAATATCTACAAATTTTCATAAAAGTCAGTAAAATAACCCAAAAATGGTAAAAAAAAATTATGAAAATTTTGAAAAATATTGTGAATATTTAAGCAGTTTTTATGAAATTTTCGAAACATTTCTATTTCATGATTCTTTGGCTATTTTTACTTCTTTTTCACAATCTTAACAACGTTTTCAATGATTTTTATGATTTTTATGGCCATTTCTACGATATTTCGAACAATTCTAATGATTTTTTGACAATTTTTACAATATTTACGATAATTTTTATTAAACTTTAGACCAAATCAGTAGCATTTTCAAAATTTTTCATGATTTTTGGACGGTTTGAACCACTTTCACTATCTGAAATTTTCCCAAGATCTAAAATTCATCCAGAGTACCAAACGTGATCCTCAGAAAGTGAAAATTCGTCCTACATACGCTTCCAGGAAATAAACCGGTTTCCTGGAAACGAACATAGGATTCAATTTACCAATGAAAAAAATCAATATCAGCAAATTCGCGTACAAATGAATACCCAGCGTGAGTTCGACGCTAAAAAGTGAAAACAAATTTCCGATTCGAGTATAATATGGGAAATTGCGAATGTTCCGAACCATGTATTCGTGTATTTTCTATCCAAAACACATTTTACATCTGGTATCTAACAATTCGAAACATTGTAAAAACCTAGTTCGACGTGTGCGTATTTTTTTTTCGCCTCTTTATTCGGACGTTTCGTCATGACCTTTATATGACCGAACGAAGCATAGTACTAAAAATTTCAATCATAGCTGAATAAGCTTTTATCTTAATTTCGGAGTACAAACGCGACCCTGTAATTAGGCATTAAATAGCTTTTCATGTTTAATTTATAATGACCGGTTACAAAACGTAAGCACATTGTAGCCTCGTATCGCCAGCGTATACTCGCATATAGCCTACATAAGAATTCGGTGTGGTATAATAGAGCAGCAGCGAAAGAACCAACCAACCGACGGATACAGAGCATGGTATTTTTCATTTCAACTGTATCGACCAAGTACATACAAATACGTCGGCGTTTACGTACCATGTACATGTTTTGCAAATTTATTACACTCTTGTTCGAAAGCCATAAATCATACTTCCAAAGTACCAATTTCCCAAGTATAAAGTATACGTACGTATATGTACTTCAATTCTCATCTCAACTTTTTTTTTTTCCTCATTTCCACGAGATTTTCAAATCAACACCATCGCCTCGTCGCCGGAGGAAGAGGAAATGCATATAGAATTCGATTTCCAAAACCATATATACTCGAATATGAAGCAGACGCGGGATACGACGAGACGAGAGTTTGGGCTTTTTGTTTTATTTTCCGCTGCTTTCGTTTTTGTATACAATTTTGCGTAGAGTACTCTCGAAATTCCACAGCGACGAAAAATATACTCGTCTCGAGTGTCGAAAAGCTCTCGACGAAGGGACGAGACACCGACGTTGGTAATTCTGTACGAGTTTTTTTGTTTCAATTCTCGTCTCGTCTCGGAGTAGTGCAATGGGCGAGGGGAAACAACTTGGCGAATTTGCCATCTCGAGTATAATTATCGCGAGCAGACTACGTCCCGAGTCCTAGCTATCGAACGATGATATCGCACATTTGAAGTAATAAGGTCATATCGCAAAAAGACTTTTCGTAAATTATTTTTTTGTTTTCTACCAATATTCCCCCATCATCTTATGAAGACATTTTTTCGAAATTTCAACTTTTCGCCCAAATTTCCAAAACTGAAAATCGAGAGGTGTTGAAAGTTTATGGCAATAATAAAGTCATATCTCAAAAAAAATTTAATCACAGAAAGCAACGCAAAATCTACTCTTATCGGTTGGTTGCTTGTACTAATTAATTACGAGCTAAATGAAAACTCGACACCAATTCAAAAAGCGACCTACAAGGGAGGAGGGCGTGGTACCAAAATTCATAATTTTTCAACACTATAATCGAGGGAGATATCTGAATGCAGGTTTTTTTACCTCCAGAGTCTGTTTCTGATGTTATTTCACTTAAAAATCCGGGAACAGGAAAGGGAAGGAGGTTCACAATCTTAACTTTGAAACATTTTGAATTGGACATTGAATGTGTTTTTTTTTCATCTCTGGAATCCATTTCTGAGGTAACTTTAGATCAAACCACCGAACGAATCCCAGTTAGATGAAGGGGAGGAAGAGGACCAAAAATCAAAATTTTCCTAGTAAGTACATTTTTGATGTTATTGAATGCAAAAAAAAGCAAAAGAGAAAGTATGACGATCGGAATCAATTGACTGGAAATTTTCCAAATGTTGAGTCAAGCCTCCTCAACCCCTCGAGTTCCTTTGGTTGTTTTTAGTAAAGTTACAGTAGAAATGCGTTCCACAAATCAAAAAAATGAAATAAGCACCCAACTTTGAAAAAATCATTTTGACTTATGACATTTCAACTTCTGGGAATTTTCTGTTTTGAATTATAACATCGACATTGAACCTCGTTATTACTTTCTGTTCCAATGTTTTTTTCCAAAAAATTCGAATTACTCCAGGTTTTTGAGATCCTGAATCCGTTTCTGGAGTTCTTTTAACTCTTACTCGAAAATATGTCCCCCTGGTGAGGGGTGGGGGTGTCCAAAATTCAAAATTTTCAATGCTATCGAGTGAGGTATCAAAATATATGACTTCTGACCTATTGAGTTCGTTTTTTACTTTATTTCGCCAAAAAACCAAAAGGTATCCCATGGGGGTGGGATTCGACTCAAAATTTTGGAAACTTTTTTTAGTGGGAGATCAATGTGTAGGTACAGTTTTTGTCCTCTGGAATTTTTCTCTGATGAAGTAAATTTGAACTAAAACCCCAAGATGTCCAAGAAAGAGGAAGGGGGGGGGCCAAAAATCGAAAGTTTTCGACATTATCGAGTGAGGTATCAAAATTTATTTTTTTGACTTCTCTAGTTCGTTTCTGACATTATTTTACCAAAACAAGTAAACGGTATCCTAAAGAGTTGGGGTTTGATCCAAAATTTTGAAAAATTACAATTTAGGTATCAATGTGTACTTAGGCACAATTTTTTACCTCTGAAATTCATGTGATGACGGGGAAATTTTGGACTGAAACTCCTAGGTGTCCCGGAAAGATTGAGGGGAAGGGGTGCTCCAAAATAAAAAATTTTCGACGTTATCGATTGAAGTATTCAACATGAATATTGAAGAAATAAAAATAATTTTGAGTTAAAACATTCATATTTTTGGCAAATAGATGCTTCGAGATTTTTAAAAATGTGTTCGATTACCTGAAAAAATTATCAAAAGCTTTTGCCCCCAAAAAAAGTTCGAAATATAAGAATTTCTCGAATTGCTATTTTCCAAAAATTTGTCCGAGTTATGAGCTTACGACATTATTACTCCGGATGTGCGATATATTTCACGTAATAAATTGTATCGACGTACCAGGGGACGTAAGGAAATTGAAATTTAGTCGCCGAGGAAAAATTGGGACGAAAAATGACCTACCTTGAAAAGGCTGATACCCAGCAGAAAGCCAAGCACAGAAAGGACGAAAAAAAATCACAACATAAACAATTTTACGAGCATTACTAATTACAATAGGGAAAATGCTTAGGCGAGCTTTCTCGCAAATGCGGCGATATATCTTCGTTTGTTATTTTTATTCGAAATATAACGAACGTTATGCGCGGACTTACGAAGCCAAAGCGCGTTTTTGCTCTTCTACATCCATATAAGCCATTATAAAAGTAATTTAATTTTTTTTACGATTCCCATAGTTAAACCTCGGAAATAATATTTTACGAGTGCAATAACGCGCTTCGGTGCCCTTAAAGCTTTTCGCAATATCTTTGACGAAACTGCCAAAACTTTAGGTCAATGCGAGAAACAACAATTCATCCATCATTACGGGGCGAGGTATATAAAAAGTCTGCGCTGGGCGAACCATAAATATTATGGTTTTTGACAATCGTGTGCCCGTGCTTGTATGCTGGGCGGTTAAAAGGGGGGTGGCGTTCGAAGCGGTAGCAGCATCGAGGCGTTTAAATGAAATCATCAATTCTCGACACGAATTACCAATCGTAACCGTACACGAACATTACCTTTACGTACGTGTACGAGATGAATTTTTCACGCTGCTCATCGAATCGGTGCTGAAAACTCCTTAAGAGGACAACCTTCGCCTTTCGCGTCGCTTCGGTTGACGTTTTATTAAACGCTCGGTCTCCTTCGTAGTATTTTGCACTAAATCAAAATCGCCGCTGCGTCGTTTTTCGCGTCGTCACTTTGCAACACGTGATCGTAATCGTAAATCAAACCGAACGTGTGCCACTGTACCAGGTTCGCTAAGCCGGTGCCAGCGTATACAGTTTATGGAAAATTAGTCTGAAGAGGCGTTTTTCTTTTACCAGTCCCTTGGCTTTTGTTCTACCATATTGCTACGATTGAAAATTGGTTTCGATTTGGAGTGGATTTTGGACAATTTTCGGCGAATTTTAAGTACTCGATGAAAAATACCAATATTTGCTATCGTTGCAATAATACTGTCGCGAATTCTGTCACTAAAGTGCTAACGATGTAATAACGTTCGACTGCTAAATTGCGATAATTTTGCCTTCGCATCATTAGGATCATGACCCAATACAAAACATATTGTAGTAGCATTGACGCAAACACGCCATAAACCGAAAGATAAAGCACAAAAATTTCAATTCGAAAACTTTCAGCTTAAATTCCAAGCTCGAAACCATAAATTTTAATTCTCAAAGCTTAAGACGCGAAGCAAAATAAAGAGGATTATGTAATTTCAACTGACAAATCGTAAATCGTGTTTTATTCTCGAAGCAGATACGAAATATTGAATTTATTGTGCTCTAACAACGCCACCCCTCTCCCTCCTCATCATAGACGAGAACGACCGGATTTTTGGAGAAGGGAGCCTTCAAAGGAAGAAGCCGAAAATTTGTTTTTAATCCCCTGATCGCGTGGAAAACATACCTAATTCTTTTCGGAGTCAATAATTTGACATTGAACGAGAAAACGTGATTAACGTGAGCATCGATTTGTTGGGGGGGGGGGGGGAGAGATTTCATCGTCTTGGGCCAATTTTGGGCTGCATTTTCATAGAAAATTATTTTGATCGACGATAGTACGAAATTTAAACCTTTAGAGAAACGAGACATACTCAAAAATAGGTGAAAATTAACCTAATTCCGAATTTTAAAAAAAACTGTTCATTTCCATGGGTGCCCAAAAGAAGGAGGGGGTGCTCACGGAATCCAGCACCACCTGGAAAAATCTGTGAAAGCCTCGAAATGATTCTTTTTCCTTTAAATAATACACCTACTTTGGCACCTTTCTGAGAAATTTCAATTCTTACAAAATCATCAATTAATTTATTCAGAATGCTTTTTATGATAATAACTCTTATTTCTGAATTTTTTTGTAAGAAAAAAACGTCTTTTCGAAGTTTTTTTCAAAGAAAATTTCTCAAATTTGACGAACAAGGGTAGCTTTAATTCGAATTTTAATAATAACTACAACTTTTGCTTGGGATTTTTTTCAGTAGAAACAACTGAAGAAGCGATAGACCAGTCTTTAAATGAGGCTGGGGAGCTGGATCCTCGTTAAAAGGAACTCATTTTTTTCGATTTCTAGAACAATAATCAATCTTAAAATTACTTTCAACAAATCGATCGAGCTAATTAAAATTTTATTCATATTTCATGATTCAGCAGGACTTAAAATTTTTCATTATTTGAAATAAAAGTGTTTCAATTTACCTGGTGCTCGATGACAGATACTGATCGGGAATTTCGGAACGATATAATTCTTGCTGCTTGGTCAGCTTTTTCGTAACCTGAAATAAAAAGATGCGTTAATTCAGCGAATAAAGAACATATGCATATGTAATAAAAGAGATGCTTGACTAGAAATTAACACATTTAGGTACATCTTACAGCTCATGACTTGGGACTAATATTTGGGAAAAATCAAGTTCAAAGGTTAAATTTTATGGTTGGATTACAAGTTCTAGGAGCGTGGAAAAATTCAACTCAATTTGAAGATGAAATTCAAATTTTGAAGGAGTGATTACTTCAGGCATTGTAATGAATTTTTCCAAAAAAAAAGTAACTCAAGTAACCATTTTTCGTCAAAAAAGTAACCAACCAAATGTCAATTTTCGTGATTTTTGACACGGATATGTCGCATAAGGGGGAAGGGGGAATCGTTGAAATTTTCATATGATTACATCGGTCAAAAAATCGTGAAAATTGTTGAAAATGTTTTGGCAATGGCCAAAAATTTCATGAAAATCAATGCAAATATTTTGAAGATTTTTTAAAATATAGTGAAATTACTTGAAATTACCATGAAAATTGATGAAAATATTGTGAAAATGACTGCAAAATCATGAAAACTGTTGAAAATCTTGTAAAAGATCCCAAAATTTTCACAAAAATCATTCAAAATGTGGAAAAAAGTATAATTAAAAAAATTATGAAAATCGTCAAAAAGTTCGGATAAATTTTTGGAATGAAATTGTCATAAAAATGGGTAAAAAATATCGTAAAAATTCTTTTAAAAAAACCACAAAAACTGTAGAAAATCTCGTAAAAATTATTATAAGTTTCAAAAAAAAATTTGAAGAATGAAAAAAATTATTTAAAAAAAATGGAAGATAATCGAAAATATTATAGACTACGCAATTGTAATAACTAGGAAGATTGCAAAAGTGGTCGAAAAATTCATAAAATCCGCCAAAAGTCTCGTTAAAACTGCTGGAAATGTTTTATTTTCCAAAATTTTATGATTTTCTTCCCATTTTTTGCAAAAAGTATTTTACAGATTTTAATGAAAATTTGTGAATATTTCAACTTTTTTTATGGCATTTCGAGCACTTTTACAACATTTTACAACGATTTTCAGGAATATTTTCACAATTTTCGATGATTTTTATGATTTTTTTTGGTTTTTCTGTCGAATTTTTTATTCATTTTCATGAAAATTCAAGAAATTGTAATGAAATTGTCGAAAACTTTCACGATCTTTTGACTATTTTCACAATATTTTAAATAATTTTTATAAAGTTCTTACAATTTTAACGACTAGCTACTCCTGCTTCAAGTTTTCAACAAACACGAAAAAAATTATCAATTTTTTGAAAAATTTACCTGAAATTTTTATTCAATCATTTCAATGATTTTTTTTCAATTCAAAATTCATAAAGAAGGAACTCTTAGTTAATTTTTGTTGAAAATCGTACAACAAAAAGTAACCAGCGATAAAAAAAATAACCAGTTACGATGTCTGTTACTTACGAATGAGGAAAAAAAAGAGAATTTTATCATTCGCAAAATTCTTCCCAATTTTGTATTCTTTTCGAAACATTCTACGTCCATTTTTTGCTCCGAAACACTCCACCTTCTCTACGAGTATCCTCGTCCGCTTGCTTAAATACCCAGGCCAACTTCGCCATCGTGCTGCCTCGTATTACGAAACCTATACACAATGGAAGTACCCAGAACCTATGGCAAAACCCCTATAAAATAATTGCGAACAGGAACAGGAAGAGAGAAGCAAGATGTAAACAATAAACCTTTACGGACCCTTTGGGTCGTTGGTGTCGTGGCGCTAAAGGGAGAGAGATAAAAAGACACTAACAAAAGGGGATAAAGACGCGATAAAGGAAACGCCGAACGAAACGCTCGTAAGGCCGTATAACAAAGCGATCAAAAAATATGAGCACTGAGAAGAGGGAACCTCGTATACAGAAAAATGGCAAAAATGACGTGTATATGAGCTCATTAAAATTTTCTGAGTTTTTGGCCGACCCAGCGACGAGGTGCTATCGCCGGTAAGCCGGCGTAATTCATTTTTCATATCGGTAACGATGATGTACCTCGATTAATCTATATACAGTAGTGCGGTATCGTTCGATGGATGAGATTCGAGCAAAAGAATACAACCACAATGATACCTAAGGCCGAACTTGTAATGTTGGAAAATTCGTATTGTTATGTTGAGGATGCGGACGAGTGCGAACGAAAAGGGGGCTAGAGGGGGAGATGCCTAATACAGTGGCCATTCTCGTAGATAGATAAGAAACAAAGAGTTACCTAACAGGTTTTTTTTCTTCTTCTTTCTTAGTTGCCTTAAGGGGTTGGCAACAACGAATAAAAAGATTAATTTTCAACCATTATCTGTCCTAGTACTGACAGTCGTGCTATAGAAAAATGTATTCTGTAGTATAGACGCGATATACTCGTATATACCGAAGAAAGTTCACAGGATGATCAAAAATTCCACTTGATCTGGAACGCCCGGCCCTTGCTCGAGCGTACCCTTTTCACACACGACTCATCGTATATGGATTTTGTATACGAGTTAGGGACAAGGGACGGCGCGAAGGGTATAACCGCTCTATAGGGTTTCGTTCTTTCTTTCGTAATAATCCACTACATCATCAAACCCTATTTTACAGCATCCCGCAGAGCGTTTAGACAAATGGGCTGGAAATAATGCAACCAGTTCTGCGGAGTTGGGTAGTTTTCAAACACCGTGTTTTTTTTCCTTCTTCTTCTTACATACACGCCAACTACTAAAATGGTTTTTAGTTATGGAGAGAGGAAGGAAAAAAAACCATAACGTATAAATCAAGTGCACAGCGGAGCGCAGCGTGAAGGGTTTTAACGCAATACCCGGTAGCACTTAATAGCAGTGTTACCAACCGATCCAGAATCCAAATAATTCACGGCCCAAACGTGTAATTATTTTCAAATAATGAAAAAAAATAAAAAGAAAAAAAACCGTACACGTAACAATTTTCACCAACTGCGGCTCCTTCGCCCCCTCCTCCCCTCCATTCGCAGATGCCAACTCCCTAAATAATTAGAATTCGTGTATAAAAGTTACACGTTCTAGTTCGCGTATATTTTCACCCTTTCCTACCCGCAACCCTTTCGGCCTCGTTCGGTTGTATTTTCTTTCTTTTGAATTTTCCGTTTTTTCTTTTAATTACTCGCGCCTTTATAATTTGAACCGAGTAAAATGCGAAATTGCACCTAAAATAAACGACCTCGTACAAAAACACTACAGCCGAGAATTTTTTCGCGTACGAATTTCCTCGTATTGCGAGGCATTTTTTTTTACCAACAGTATATTTTTCTTTCCCAAACTGCAGAGATAAAAAATGTATACGAGGATTTTACATTTTTTTTTTTACACAACGACGTACGAACTCGTAACTTAAAAACGAGTCGAATATTAAAATTTTTTCTAAATTAAAAAAATAATTCGCCTCGTCTATAGCTCAACTTTTTACACCTGAAAAATTTAATAAATACTCGTTCTTTTTATTACAATTTTTTGCACGTCTTTGAAAAAATACCTCAGTTTTGAAATTTTTTCGATATGAAAAATTTTCCAGATGAATTTCAAGGTTTTCTTCTTTTTCTTTCGGTTTTTTTTTCTGGCCTTATTGTACGATAAGAAGAGAGGGATGGAAGCGTTCGTTTATTCTCGAAATTTTTTCACCAAAACTTTCAAAGTTAATGGCAAAAATAATTCCAAGCACTTATCCAAAATCTAATCATATTCTACTCAATTGAAATGAGAAAGGAAGAGCAGATTTCACCCAACCAAGCCCAGACTTGTGGCGAAAAATTTTTAGTTATGCAATAATTTTGCAGGTATCAGTCGAACTATGTTCCCTTTCCACTACCAAGATAAAAAATTACGAACATCTCAGAAACTAGCAGGTGATATCATCAGAAGAAAAAAATGACATGGAATCAATAACATTATGAATAGAGGGTGGCCCGTTTAAAAGGGTTATGGTTTTGAAAATGAAAAAAGAACCACTTTGACTGCAAAAATCTCGAAAACTAAGCTCCCTAGAGAAAAACTGATGGTTCTAGAGAGAAAGAGAATTTCAAGCTCTACAATTTTCATCCCTTGCATTTTTTTCGTAGCGCCCTTAGTTTGGCCAGAAAATCAATT
>FIZU01036792.1:0-29478 GCA_900064475.1 Pseudococcus longispinus
GTGTTACGAATGAATTTGGAGATGATTTTTGCGAAGGCGATATTGAAAACTTTTTCATCGAGCACAGTATACTAGGCGATGGTTTAGTATGTCCATCTATCGCTGATTGAATTTAAACTGTGATTTCATCGAATATTTGAAAAAAGTAGCTGATCTGTATTATTTCTCTTGTACATGTTCATATTTGCCAAGTATTTTCTTGTGATTTTCACGTTGTCGATTTCTTTGAAGTATTTTTTCTGTTTTCGAAGTAACTTTTCAATAATTTGTACTTACACCTACATGCAGCACTGCCTTTTCCAACTGGATTTATATGAAGTTTTTAAACTAGATTATAGTTGAAGTTATTTCAATAGTTTTTTATATAAGTTTCTTCATTTAAGTCTAGTCATAATTTTAAATAATTTTTTTTCTTTTTGTCACTTATTTTTAATGTTGTAATTTTATTTATTTTAAATGAGTGAAAACATATTGAATAGGTCGAAGAAGCTGCATGTTTCGTGAAACAGTTTTATTCTATGCATTAAAATTTATTCTGTATGAGTAATATTGTTTTGATAATACACATTATGGAAATGTACTATGTTTTGTTATTCAATAATGTAGTTACTAACGAATGTCATGAACTACGAGGAAAATTATAAACAATCGAATCGTGTGAATATCAGTTAAAATTTTTCATTTAATAATGAATCGGCTTCGTTTGACCAATTGAGTTTGTTCGTGAAAAAATTTAAGTACGCGACACAGATTCGATAATTTAAAACCTTTATTAACAATTTTATTTCTCAAGTTATCAATTGAATACCATCATTTCAAAATTCAAATACACATATTATTGACAAAAAAAAACACAAAATTACAAAAACTTTCATCATATTTACATTATGCATTCTGCAGCTGTTGCAAAGCCCAACACTTATGCTTGTAACTTTCTCTCAGTTCAATAAATTCTTGCAGAATATCGTCAAATTTCGTTCCCTTTAAACTTTGATATTCTTTTTCTTTGATTTTTAATTTCTCTAACGAGTAACGAATTTTATCCAAAGCTCCGCTCAATTCTCGATGTAATATTTCAACGGCTTCGCTGATTTTGTCATCTTGTTGCACGATTGCATTTTCTATCATATAATTTAAATTCCTGAACATGAACAAAAAGTATAATTTAAATTAACAGGTATGAATATTTCTCAGTGTGAAGTATGTTCAAACAAAAATACTCACTTCATTTTCAATTCTAACAGTTTGATTCTCTTTTCTAAACAATCTACTTCCCGCTCGTATAATTCTTGAAATTTGGACTGCCACGAATTATATACATCATCGATCAAATTAATAATTTTCATTTGTTCTTCTTTGCAGGAGGTTACACAAACTGAGATTTTTTCTACTACGTTTAAAACGGAAGCTTTTTCTTCGGTTAAAATACTCCCAGGTAAAGTCAACGCCGAACTTTGACGTGCTAGGAAATCTATAAAAACAAACATTTATGGTTCATCGTCACACAAACAGAATTAATAGACATGAAAATACTCACCAAAAATAAATTTATGTTCATTCTTCAGTTCAGACAATTTCTTCGCAAATGGTTCACGAAATGCTAAATGTATCATGGACTTTTCTTCGTTATTCAAAAGAAATTCGTTTCCCGAAACATTAATACTCAACGATTCTAAAATACTACTATCGTTGTCCAAAGTTTTCATTAAATTTGAATATTTCAATTTCTTAGAACATTTTTCTTTAACCGATTTGAACAATTTTGAAACATCGCTTTCGAAAACTTCGTCCATTGCTTCTAACATAAATTTAGATTTATTTTGTTTCGTTCGAATGTAATTAAGCTCAGTTTGTAATTTTTTATAATTCCGAATCTTATCTTCCAGTGATTTACTTGAAAAATGTTTATTCTTTAACGTATCGCAAAATGAATCCTTGAATAAGTTATCACTGAAGTCTAATGTATTATTAAAGTCGCACGATTTATCTGTGTTGGAAATGATGGACAGATTATCACTGATATTAGATTCGCTGAGGTAATCTGCAACATGTCGTAATATCATAACCAAACTGCATTTACTAGATCTTGCAATATGGAAAATTATAGAACTAACCTGGCATAGTGATATTTTCAATTGCTTCATCATTGAAAGAGTGGTCGGAAAACATGGTGGAAAGCCGATGGTTTGAAATTGAATAGCTGGAACTCGACACGGTATTGGTAAATCGTAAAAATTAGCTTAAACTGGTTAAATCATTAGAAATAATGGATGTATTCGCAGACAAATCAACTTGTTTTCATGTTTTGCACCAACAAAATATGATTCTTATCAGGTCAAATTTGATAAAAATTTACAATCCTAACTGCGAACTGTATTAGTAATTGCTTCAGATTTTCAGATTAGGTATTTATTAACACATTCAATCAAACCATGGGCAAGAAAATGGTCAATTTTCACTATTTTTTATCACAAGTATAAAACAAAATCAAAAAGTAATCGGTCATTCAACAGAAAAGGGTTAAAAACATAAAATTTTCAAGTTGAAATGCGCGGCAAAATGTTTGTTGACTTTTAAGAGTGTACAAACAAATAACACAAAAGCGTAAAAAAAAGTAATTACTTGGTAAATACCAACGTTTTTACGTATAAAATAAAATAAAAAAATTACGTTGCGTTTACATTACAAACATTTGCACGTTTTTTTGTTATTTTTGATAAAAATTGAAATTTTTAATTAATTTCTCCAGTATTATTGAATTTATGACGCGTTGTATTACGAGGAGTGAATGTGCTGAATGTGTTATTGAAAATGGAGTAAGTTGATTTTTTTCATTGTAGTTAACAAGTATGGTTAAATCAACTTATGTAATTAGTAAATTGAGATTTGAAAATTAACTGATCCTTATCTTCGTTGGCATTTCTCCCAACATCAGCAAGAATTTTTTGTCATTCTCACTATAAGGCCGTCTTTATGCATTCATTTAACATTTATAATCATACAAATTCTTCCTGTTACAGCAATCGAGACCGAGTTGATACTGTCTTGCTGCGTGATTGGAACCTGCTAACTGCTGCCTGATAACAATCAGAATCAGATCTGAAATGTGTTTCTTTTTCAGCTTCAAATTTGCAAATAAGGTTCCATGGATAATTATTTGAGTATGTATTTTCATTTCTACTCATCAACATACTTTGATTTGATGTACATAAATCTCAATCGCCATAACTACAGATAATCTGACGATACAAATTCTTACAGAGATGGAATATTAAAATTGATAATCAATGGTTCATTCTTGAATAGAGTAGGTACGTTTGAAATTTTTTAATGAAATGATTCTTTTGCATTCTCATTCTGTTGGTTTTTTTTAGTATACTCGAATTTAGTACTTCCTTATATTGATCAAATCAATTGAACACAATCTTGTGATATCAATATTCAGTTATTTACATAAAATTCAGCAGGTTTAATAAATAATTTTCATGTCACAATTTCATAAAACATTGAAAACTTTAAAAATAATTTCATGAATTTTAAGTAATGAATTGGCTCAGTAGCTAGCTACATGTTAGAAAAAAGAAACAATACCGAAAACAGATCACTCAGAAACAAAACATTCAAAACTCATCGTTGAAAAAATTATTCATTTGAATTATACTCGTTTATTATTTGTTTTTCTTTTTCCAATACAGATGCACGTTATTGAGGAAATAATCGCGATGAAGAAATGTGTATATTTTCAATAATTTTCGGATTTCTCCTACGTATACAGTCAGTATGTATTTAAATGATCCCTATTTATCAAATTACACTAATGGTATAAATGTAATAGCTCGGATTGAAGGTAGTTGTTGGTGTAAAGCTTGAAACGTGACAAGGATATTGAACATGTTATCGTGAGGAAGAGGAAACTAAAATTAAATAGAAGCGCCATTTGGCGCCAGGTTTTGTTCGGGCAGATATTAACGTGTAAACCGATCCGCGGACTAGACAGCAGTCTACGTTTTTTAACGTTATATCGTTATATGATGAGTTCAACGATAAATAATAGGATTATGTATATTAGTTTGCTGTCCGTGTGTGTATACAGACGATTCTATCTTCCTTGTCTATTCTTTGTCAGCTATATTCGTAAAATTGAAACTAAATATGAACGTATTTTTGTCCATGATTCAAATCGAGTTGCATGAATGGATCGAATGCTGTATAGGGATCATACAGGATGTAATTCTCAATGAGAGAGAATACGAAAGGTCGTCTCTTTGGTTATTCATGAAAATACTTATACGTAGATAATATAGTACAATTCTTATCTGTGATTTTTTTGAATTAAAGCCAAACTAAGTTTTATTAGTAATGAATGAAATTTCGTAACCGTTTATCGAAAACTGAAGTAAAAAAAATTACATTTCTTGGAAATAAAACTTCCTATCACGTACTACTTTATTTTTACACGATACCGTTGAAAATAAATTCGTAATTTTTCACCAATAAAATAATAAATTGCGATAAATTTTTCATATCACACGTGAGAGCTTTGTTTCCTGATAAATCCCTTCTAGTACGAAGGGGCGATAACGCGACAAGTTTTTATGCAAGCAACCTGTTGCTTGATTCAAACGTGCGGTGACCGCCTCGGGGTAAATAGAACTCGTTAATTTTAAAGTTACGCGCCAGAATGAACGGATGTCAACTTGTGAGGAGGTGGGCCTGGTTTTTTTTATACATACATACGTGTATACATTTTTCTAAACATCCTTTATGCTTCACGAAGCCCACATTTCTCAGCCGAACGTTAAGGTGTGCACCCACACCGAAAGAGATAAAAAACTGAAATGCACCTACATTGAAAAGTAATCTGTAGGTGGTACTTTGAATCGTTTTCTGTCTTAAAGAATCATTCTGACCAATGGTTTCCAATCTGTAGTTTAAAGACTGCTGTAGTGATCATAGTGAATTATTTATTGTGGCCTTGCTATATGCGGCGATAAAGGCACGAGCGCGACTAATTTTTTTTCCTACATCTTCAATGATCTCGAAATGATCGATGAGTACCAGTTAGAAGTATTTGGAAACTGATGCTGAGAAATATTGGCCAGAAACTGAGTTATGAATGGCGTTGGTATTATTCGTCTATTGTTTTTTGTTTTTAATCTGCCAATGTATGAAGTGGTTTTGAAAGGCGAAGAATTTAAAAGTGCCTAGATCTGCCAGCTAGACAACTTGTCGTACCCTTATTTTACTCGTATTTAATTTTGATTTATTTTGAAGAATTATTGCATTTTTTTGTACCAATTATATCACTTACCTTTTTTTTTCAGAAATATTCCAGCGTCGTCTTCTTTGGAGAGAATATCTTTGTATTTGGATCGAACTCCTTCATTTTTGAGTAAGTTTTCTTCAGAAATTATTCTGTTTCAAAAGAATTGATGACTTGTGTTTCTCAAATCACTACTTGAATTTCAATATCATACATCAGTGGAAAGATTACTCTCAAAAAAATCTTTGAAATCGCTCGTCGTATTTTTCCTTCAATACTTCTTACATCCTACACACTCTTATACTAATTTCATACTCGAAACTGAAACTTTTAATGTATATAAATTGTATAAAAATCTATTCCCGTGACGGTCATTCATGTCGGCCTTTCTGTGATCGTGCAAGTGTATCGTGTGACTAACATCTCATCCGTTCTTATCGATTTAATATCGAACTGTGAAGAATACCGATGGATTTTTGAAACAAAAAATATTTTTGGCGATTATGTTATTCTTTACGATGTTTTTTTTTTCTCGGTCAATCTGTACATATTTTTAAAGAATTTTCTACAAACAGTGGGAAGAAAAGTTACGCATAAAGTGGTTTGGCGAACGTTTCCTTCTTAGATCAAAAATCACTTCGAAAACTCGACATATTTTATTTAAAAAAAAAATAATAATAATACTCACGAAGTCACGATAACGCATTCTGAGTGGTAAAAAAAGAAAAAAATATCAATGACACATCGTAAGTAAATTATACCACCTACGCGTAACCTGAAATTGAAGATTTTTGCGTTCTATAAATTTTACGTATTTGCCATATTGTGGGTATTGCAACTTTACTTAGGGTTTTTAACGCGGTAATTGATAATAATGGGTTTAAATGTCTCGAATATACTGAAAAGCTTCTCTAACTGTGATCTTTACCTTTACGCGATTTCCATGATTTACGAATCTGTCATTATTTCAACGACAAATTAATTTAACATCTTAATACTTACCTTACCACGCTTGCTGCTTACTAGAAGGAAAAAAAACACTTCCCTCGTTGGCAAATGTTTACTTAATTGTGTCAGTAAAATGAAAAAGTAATCGTATTTCAATACGTTAGTTACGTTGCATACAATTTTTTTCGTAGGCGTTATTTAAAATAGAGTTTATTATCAAATGATGGCTATAAGAGAATAATGGGCTATAAAAACCAGCAACCATATAACACTACATAGTTTTTTTTTCCTATTTTACTGCTATCAATCTTTCGAAAAGGTCATTCAAACAGATTTTTACTCTGGTAAACGTCGAAACGTGCGAATTCAGGTTAATTATTTGCAGATACGCTTACCTATGTTTCGAATATGGGCAAACCCTTTTTTTTTCTATTTGGTATGTTTGGTACCTGTACGAAATAGTCGTGGTGGTTTTCGATTGGTAAATCAGTAATGTTCGTTTGGTTTTCATAACGTGATCCTTTCTCTGCAAAGTTATTAACGACTCGTTAAAATATACAAAAAAATTCTATCCCGGCGCCACGAATGTATTAACGTCTGCGAGAAATTCGACATTAAATCATAATAAAGACGCGCGGAGACAGTACGTCCTGCATCCAAGTAGAGCGGGGTTATCGTTGATGGGTGCATTTACGCCCCTGCATAAGTAGGTGTGAAATGCTGTATTGACGAAGCGTCAATAAAGAAGTGCTCATTCAAATACCATTTACAAAACCAATTACAACTGCGATTAGAACTTAAAGAGAAAATCTAAAATCTCAAGTGTCAACCCAACAACCTACAAGCGAATCAGATTAAGTAGTTTAGAAGGTGTTCTCAAAGTTGTACGGTGGGCTTTTCAATTTCTTATGATGAAATGTTGCTGGAGAAAGGAGATCGGAAAATTTTTAGTAAAAGTGGTGAAATTATTCGAGATTTTATTAATTTTAGCATAGGATATGGTTTTGCGATGACTAAACCTGCAAAAAACGACACGAATTTCCGTCCAGCTGACTTTTGGGCATTTTGACAGACTTTGTTGAACTTAGAAAAGTTCATAGATAATGGTGACTTTGTCAGGCAGACTTCTTGGACTTGAAAAATTTCAAAGATCAAATTTACTTTCAGACATCTATTTTAGATTTGTGATGCAATAAAATCCATGGAAAAGTTGGAATTGAAAAAAAAATTTTACCTCCTCAGATTCTCCATAGTTTTTTTGACCATTTTACTGAAAACCAGAGTTTGCTAAGGTGCTTTCATTATTTTTCACAAATTTTTCAAAATTTGAAAACTTACATTTCAATTTTTCAAAATTTTTGAAAAAAGATAAAAATTTGAAAAATCATGGGTTTTATAGATCGTATTACATTTTCTAAACTCGAAAAATTTTTCAGATTTCAAAGATTTTTTGGGCTTGAAAAATTTCAGAAATTCTGACTTTTTCGAGTTTGAAAATTTTTTCTAGATAGTCAGTTGAGTTTTGAACTTGTAAAAATTTAGATTGTTTCAAAATTAGATTGTTTCCGACTCTTTGAACTTACAATTAGATAAAGCCAGACATTATATCAGACTGGAATGTACTTTTATGGGTAGAATGAAAATGGAAATGAACACAGGAATTCAGGAGGGGGAGGGGGAGGGGGGTCTTTTTAGATTCTTTCTACAATTTTGGTTGGTATTTTAATTGCAGAGTCAAAAATGGTATTTTCTCTTGACACCTTGGCACCAGTGCTGTCGATTATAATCGATTAATTAGTAGATCGAGTATTTTTCCAGATAATCAGGATTAAAATTCAGTTAATTAATCGATTAAATGAAAAAATTGTAATCGAATTTTAAAATGATAAAAAAAAGAACTGAAATGAACTTATTAAAAATCAATTGACATTTCATAATAATTGATAGAAATAATTATAAGTTTCGTAAAAGTCAGTAAAATGTCGAAAAAAATTGATGAACGACATCAATAGGTACTTCTTTAAATAATAATCATTAAAAATTATTATGCATTAAAAATCATACCTAATCGATGAAATATTAATCGAATTCGATTAAAATTATTATCGATTAAATTTGAATTAATCGAATGCGAAAAATTATTTTAGGATGATCTCATAAGTTGATAAATAGTCAGTTGAGCCATAAAAATTGAAATTTTCTGGAAATTCATTTTTTTAGTCGTGAAAATTCTTGATTATTTTTAAACGTCTAGATGACAGAGATAAAAAAGGGGGTAGAAAGTTTTAAACATCGTTTTTTCGATACCTCTAGCCCTTTCGTATTTGAGTTTCATAAAAATTGTTCAATTTTCAAAAAGCTATACCACCTTCAATTTTTCAACTAGGTTGAAATCGTCTGCCACGAAGTACCCCCCCCCCTCCATGTAGATAGAATTAGAAGCTCATAATTTAAACGAAAACTAAACAAATTTATATTGGTAAAAAATTTCGAAAGGTTTGACGATTGATAATCCCTTTCAATATGTGAGATAGGTAAAATTTGTTCATAAATTGTTTTGTAGATTTCAACGTTTAGTAAGTAAGTCTGCCTATCTTTCATATTGAAGGAGTGTTATGGGGAAACCCGTGGAAAAATTTTTGAGTTTGAGACTTGAACCCCTATTTTGCAAATAAGGTTCAAAATTTTGAAATTTTCAAAAATTCAAAAAAAATCGTTTTATTTTGGTTTTTTACGAGTAGTTGATCGTATTGTTGCCATAGAAGAGTAAAACAAATTTTACCGGTTTTCCCTGATTTGGTGGGTGGGGAGAGCGTTTAGATGATTTTTGTACAAGGTCAAAATGATTCTTTTGAGGATATCTCGAAATTGAATAAAACCCAATTTTACTTACAGTTTGATCGATATTAAATAGGGTTTCTATTTTCACTCCAGATTCACATAGAACGAACCCCTACACCATTTTCCTTCTTAAGGGTTTTCAAATTCCTGTAAAATAGCATCAAATTACAAAATAACCACGTGCAATAAACAAAATTTGAAAATCCCCAAACAAGAAAAATGGTGTCGGGGTTCATCCTATGTGCATCTGGAGTGAAAATCGAACCCCTAGTATCGATCAAACCATTTTGGACATGTACAAAAATCATCCGAACATCCCTAAAAAAAATTGAGGAATGTGTTTTACTCTTCTATGTTGACAATATGATCAACTACCTACAAAAAATCCAACAAATTTCAAAATGGAGGTTTAAGTCAAGAGACCGAAAAATTTTTCGCGGTCTTTTGACGTCACCTCGCAACTTTTTT
Source organism: Pseudococcus longispinus (assembly GCA_900064475.1). Lineage (NCBI taxonomy): Eukaryota > Metazoa > Arthropoda > Insecta > Hemiptera > Pseudococcidae > Pseudococcus > Pseudococcus longispinus. The sequence continues at coordinate 9,521 of FIZU01036792.1, forward strand.
TCGATTCTTTTTTCTAACTTTCCAAAACCAATGTCAAAGACGACCCTTCCTATTGATAACTTTTGCAAATACATACCTACTTATAACTCGAAAATTCAGATTTTAATGACTACTGTAAAATAAATTATGTATGTATCTTACCTATTTTTCAAATTGAAGGCGTTGCAAAATCTCGAAATTTTTGTACAATCGAACCTCGTCTAAATTCTGCTATTCCAATCGAAGTAATAAAGGAAAAGAGATTTTACCAAAAAAGTTATCGAATAAAAACTACAAAAATTACGAATAAAAAAATTTTCATATTTCAATATCGCAACGGATATTTTCTAAAAAAAATTATGGTACAATAATTTACACGAATATAAATAATAAAACAAGATAACGTTATAATTTACAAAAGAAAAATATCGTAGTAAACAAAACATATGAAAAATGACATATTCCATATTTTACAATGAAATACACAGGTAATGAAAAAAATTACTCGGGATATCATTTCAAACACTTACGACAAAATAATTACGTAAAACAAATTAAAACCTTATTTTGGCATAAATGAAATGTACGTAGTTACTCGAGGAAAAAAATCGAATAAATTAGTTATTTTGGACTTGACTCAATTGAAATTACCTATCTTATTCGATAGCTTGTTCATACTTTAGATATTTTTCTCTCTATAAACAATCCAGTTGCAAGCATCGACGAAGTCGACAGTTGGCATATTAATAAGGAAAAAAATCTCATGTATTTGGCAAATTTCATTTTCCAGCGGACGTACGTAGTACGTACGAGTATATACGTATTATAATATTATTCTATTGAATGTTTGCCGACTAAACCAGAGTTACACAATTATTATGCGATTGTCATACGTTTTGCTGTATCGTGTTTTGCATTGTCAGTAGAATTTCTCGAGTTATTTTTACATTGCGTTTAACGTAGGTACTAGGTAGTAGGTACATAGTCAACCTTCTTCATATTACGACGACGAAGGTAATTCTATACATTTTTTAGGCCTGTTTCTTAAATTCTTTTGATGGGATGTCGATGTCGTCTCGTCTGGAAATCATGAGAAAAAAGATATCCCTTGGTATGCGCATTTTTGAAGAAATGATAAAGAGTGATATACCTACGAGTAACTATTGTTATATAATCGCGATAATTATGCAACTGTTTACATTTTCCAAGAAAAAATAACTATCTATAATGAAAATTTCATTGTTTCGTAATTGATGAATTTTCTCAGTTGATATACGAGATGAATTCGTGGTAGAAGATCATATTTCATGACTACGATTTTTTCCACGAAAAGGAAATTCATCACTTTATTATGCAGAACTTATCGGATACCATGAGAGATATTTTTAATTGAAATTTTGCCTGAATTCATTTTCAATTTTTTCAAGTACTCATGAATTTCAACAAAATTTTCATCAACATATTTCGTATTCGTATAAGTGCTATACAAAACACAGTGATGCTTTCATTATCAGAAATTTTACCAATAATACCCTGTAACTAAGGCTAAAGAACCATTATTGAACTCTTACTTTCGATCAGAATGAGAGTTAGATAGATTATAAGAGCATATCACATTTGAGTGAAAATTTTCAGTAACAAATTCTAAATTTTATAAATTTTCCCAACATTACTTCAATATTTTTGTAAAAAGATTTGGGTTTTAATCTTTTCCAAAGAATTATTCGAAATAGAAAAAAAGGAATAATTGATCAAAGAGTTCGATGATTTCTTGAGCTACCTACGCTTGTAGAATTTTTAGAGAATATATCATAAAAATATTGTAAATTTATAGGTATGCAACCTATCCCATCATCAAAATTAATACACATTTGTTTTCGAGAATTTTCATCAAGATACATTTGAATAATGTAAATATTGATAAAACGTAGTAAGAATTGCTCAGAATGTGAAAAAATTTCTGAAAATTAAAGTACATACATTTTTTCTGGAAATTATTGGGAGATTATTTCAGAAGGGTTGAAATGTTACGAAAATTGTTCATAAATCCATAAAAAAATTTAAAAATTGACTTTGGTTTATATGTACAGGATGGCCCACTCGAAGGTCAATCATGGTTTTGAAAATGAATGAAAAAAAAAGAAAAGTTGATTGGAAAAAATCTTGAAAACTAAGCCTCCCAGGGAAAAACTAATTGTTTGAAGCAGAAAGAGAATTCTATGTTCCACAATTTTTATTCTTAAGATTTTTTTCGTAGGACTCTTAGTTTGCCCAGAAAATCCATGTATATGGGAAATTCAACTAAGAATCAGAATTGTAGAGCTTGAAGTTCTTTCCCTACTTGAAGCGACTAGTTTTTTTCTAAGCGGTTTGATTTTCGAGATTTTAAGTCAACTTTTTTTTTTAATTTTCAAATCCATCGACCTTCTATGTGGGCCACCCTGTATGTACTTCTTTTCATATTTCAATCAAAAGAAAAATTTTTAACAATTTTTTTTACAATTGTTGACAGATTTTTTACTATGATAATTCTTATCTTTCCCGACGACAGTTTTCGAGTAATTTAGATGATATTCCAATAACTTTAATGCAGTTTTAAAAAATATGTTTATAGTTTAGGCAATTTTTAGGCCATTTTATCAATTTTTTCAATATTTTAAATAAATTTCGAAATAATTTCAACTGTTTTTTTTGTTGTTTCAAAAAACGATTTTCACAGAATTTTAAACTCTTCGAACACCATTTTTAACTATATTTAGGAATTCCCATACCTCATTGAAATTCCAAAACGTTTTAATATTTTTGAAATTTTCGTAATATTTTCGATGATTTTTTATGATGCAATTGTAAATCATTCCATTGGTAGATAAAATACGTGCCTACCAACATCCCCCCACTTTCCCTTCTCCACTAAAGAAGTCATATTTTTTTCACATCAGACACCTGTGCTCTATTTCTATCTATCACCCATTTCATTTTTTTCAAATTCAAGTCCAATTGGTTCCTTCGTAATAATGTTATAAAAAAAAATTGGAAGAAAATGCAGGTATCCTAGAAATACCTGGTAAACGAAAACACAAATTTCGTCGTAGGTATCTTTAGTATTATTTTACGATTTATTTACGACTGAAAGTTATATGTTGACTAGCATCAAATGATTGTAAAAAAAAAAAGGATAAAATAATTTACAAGATAAAAAAAATAATAAAAAAATTCATATTAGTGATTGGAATTTACAAGTGCTTACAATAGAGCGATATTTTTGATGCATTTTTTGCACGATGATTCGTTCAAATAACGAATAATTTTAATTAGTGATAAGAAAAGTACGACGAAGTACGTTGATCGGACCTTTTTTGAAAAGTCTCGAAATAAATACCTAACAGACTTTTTAGGTAGGTGCTTGAAAAACTATACATGTTCGATTCGTATGTATAGATTATGTACAAAATATGACGTGACGATAAATAGGTACTTAAATTATATACATTTTCGTATATCGAACGAGAAGGGGGAGGGGGGATTCGAGGAAACGTATGAGGATTTACTACGATGCTAGATTAATCATCATCGTTGGAATTTGTCTCACATGAACAAGAACACTCGGTTAATAAGGGATATTGAATCTTCATCCATTTACAATGTCTACGATGATTGGCCGGCGACGGATAGTTATTAGGATTGTAATAGGTTGAGGTACTACAATGCCATCTTAGGAGCGTTTTATGGGTTACGACGGATGGCTTGCAGGTCATACCGGGAGGTATGGAACAGGAAACATTTTTCGGGCAAATTCCCGACCTTAGATACCTAGGCCAAAATCGTACGCCTAGATCTTTCCATCTGTAGACTACGGGGCAGGCTGAGTACGCCCAAAGGAACTGTTGGATTTTACGCTTCAGCTTAGGAGATATTCCGGTCTTTAGTTTAGATCCGTTTGCCAGCGTTAGAGATTTGAAATCCATTTTATTCAAATATTCCGGCATCGTACCTGTGGGTATCAATCGTCCTAGCTGACTTCTTCGGTAACCGAAAAAAGACACGTTGTTGTCTTTTTCGGGCGGTTCTATGCTCATTACATTCGGATCGTAATTCGTTCCCAGTTTTAATAGTAATGCAGTAATGTTGAGTTCGCCAACTCTGGGATCGTCTAACGATGGCGGCGGTTCTTTTAAATCTGGAATAGGAACTGCGTCTAGTGGATTAGCCGGCTTCAAACCGTACTGATGTGGTGATAAATGGTAACGTTTTGTATCTTGCTGTCCGTTCGAGCACTTCAGAAGCATGGCGAATATTATGATCAGCGGATAAATATAATGCATCTGCGAAACCAAACAAAAACAAAGGCGAAATTAATTATTGACGAAAAATTATACGTTGGATGGGAGTTGTAAAATTATTACATTCCAATGTACACAGAGATATGCGGAGTATTCATAATTCCATCCATAATAGCCCAGTAAAATTAGACAATAAAAATGGATCAAACTGCATTTTGAGCCATCAAAAATTTTATGATTTTAAAATGTACGTTTGGGTGTCCTGATCAACCACCAAAAAGTCCCCGAACCACACCTCTCGACAACTCCCCCAAATGTAGACCCATAGTGACCCCTTCCTTGTTTTTCGCCTGTAACTCTTCAAATATGCGTTTAAACAAAAAAAATGATTATTACTAGAATTGAAGTACGTAAAATTTGCAACAAAAAAGGTTATATTCATTTTTTTCGAAAAGTGAACGAGTGGTGCAAAAACACGCGTCGAAATATATAAGGTGAAAAAAAATGAAACGTTGTCCCCCTTTTTCGCGAATAGGGTATAATTTCGGGAGAGAGCATATATTTGCGAATGATGACATACCATAGACCCCGCAAAAATTCCCACCACCTCCACTCCTCCGATATGTCTCATATGTGGACACCTGTGAACCCCTCCTTTTTAAAAATGCTAATAACTTTTCAGCCGTGTACGTGTACCTAATCAAAAAAAAGTTCAAATAAATGTTAAAACACGTAAAATTTCCTACAAAACCGTTTCATTCATTTTTTTCTACAGTTCAACGGCGATGCTATATCTTATTTGTGGAAATGAGGGGAAATATTAATTTTTTCATCCTGTATATTTTGAAGTGTATTTTTGCGCTACCCGTTCACTTTTCGAAAAAAATAAATATAAGCTTTTTTGTTGCAAATTTTATGTACTTCAATTTTTATCATGATCATTTTTTCGTTTAAACGCATATTTGAAGAGTTATGAGCGAAAAACAACCAGAGATCAATTTGAGTCCACATTGGGGGATTTTTCGAAGGGTGAGGTTCGCAGGATTTTTGCTGGTTAATCGGAACACCCAAAGAAATATTTTAAAATCATAAAATCTTCGATGACTCAAAATACAATTTGCTCCATTTTTATGGTCTAATTTTACTGAGCTTATAACTCGCATTAAAAATTCCTTCCTCATACACACACTACAGGTCGGGATAGGTACACACGTCGTTCATTATGAATTTCTAATAATATTCCAACTACCTAACTATATATACCGTAAAGGAAATACCGATGATGGTATTATCAACATCCGAGGCCGTACATTCAAACGACGAAGACGTCATTGAAAAATTTAAAATATCACTTTTACGGATTCGATGACACGAGAGATAAAATGTCAGCGCCGCCGAGCGTTTGGCCGAAACAATAAACTGCCAGTCGCGGTCGTGGTCGTACCCTCATTGGGGGCAACTTGAGTAACGTGGCGTCAAGGAATGCGGGACAAGATCAAACCTTAGTATACGATGCGATGCCTTAAACCGTCAAAATGAATTACCCATTACAGGCATGTCGTTGGTGAAAGATTCGCTAGAGCTGATATCAAACACCGATACAAATTAAAAGCCAATAAATTTTTAAAAGGATAATTAAAAATATTTCTTCATCGACCGCGTTCCTGTTCCTCACCGGGGTCACCCAATTCGTTATATATTACTTCGTAAACGTATTTGTGTACCTTTACCCATACCTACGTATGCTTCATATGTATTAGACCATTCCGTGGATATATTTTTTTAATGCGGTTTTTTGTTTCAGGTACTAGAGCTGCTCAAGGGTTCGGATTCTCATCAGGTAGGTAAGTAAATTGTGTTTTACATTGAGATTAATTAGATAGAAATGTATTTACTGCAAGTGGGTGAGGGTGGTGTGAATTGAAGTCTGTGTTAACCGAGAGTAGGAGGAACTGTACCGTTTCAGATTACTCCACGTATTATATAAGATACGTACTTAAACTAAATTCCCTCGATCAAGTTTTCCTGAATTTTTAATTAAGTTTATTAAACGTTGAAATTAGAAATAGAATAGAGCCTCGACATCGACATTGGTACGATTATAGGATTCTCTATAAGGACAGTTGGTCGTAATTTTTGAGAAATTGTTGTTTGAAATTTGATAAGGTGCCAAAATCAACCAAAAATTATATTTTCCCAGATGCAGGGAAATGTGTCAGTTTTCATTTCAACGGTGTGTTTAATTTTTAGATCATTTTCTTGTTGGGAAAGGTGAGGCGGTGTTTAGTATTTTTTCTGAACAATCGATAATAAATTATCGAAATGGATTGGATTTCTACTTAAATTAATCAATTAAAATAGATTTTTAAGACATCGACCTCATTCAGAAATTAGGGGAGGCACCTAATTAGGTGATTGAAAACATGAATGATTCAAATTTTGAACAATCAAATTTCATAATCGATTTCATATTCAAAAGATCGATTGATTCGATCGATTTCCAAAACATACCTAGTCCTAATAATTTTCAAAATTGAACTAGATATATTTTTTGATAAATTTAAATTTCAATAATAATGTCAAATTTTTCAGACTGTACATTTTAGATACCTAAAAATCAAAAAAATGTGTCATTTTCAGAAAAATTTATTAAAAATTTTAAATTTCTATTCAATCTGGTTAGGTATAGTAAATAATTAGGTACTTTGGTAGTGATTTTAAACAAATGCTAATTTTCAAACCGGTTCAGTGTTTCACACTTCACAACCACTTGCCAATTATTCGACGAAAATTGCTATTCTTACAAAAAAAGCACATCATTGTTCCTCTTTTCAATGAAAAAATCTTGAAAAATTATATTTTTTCCGAATTTCTGATGGCGAGTTGTCGTGAATTGTGACTGACGCATGCCCCTTGAATATATGGTCTCTGATTGGGCTGTCATCCGGGCTCCATTTGGAGAGGGGAAGAGAAGATGGCAAAAATTAATTGCATCGTTTCGTTCTAAAATGAAAAAAGGCCTCAATTCTTTCATGCTGTTTACATCTTTCAAAATTCTTAAACCTAGAAAATATCAAAAATTTGAAGTGAAAAAATTGGCAGGTAGATTCTATAATTTTTTTTATTGAATTTCGTGACTTTACGAATATTTTTTCAATTAATTTATCTGTCAATTTTTTTTTAACGAATCGATAATTTCAAACAGTTTTCCAAGGTCATCGATTCATAGATAAATGAAAAATGAGATGATCAATTTTTGCCCGTAAAAATTTCAAAAATTAGCTCTTCTATTTTTATGAAGTTAACATTTCCTGTGTATAATTTTAAATCGTGTGTTGGGCAGATTCAAACATAATTTCGTTGATTTAGTAAACTCTTTTATTCTAAAAATCGTCCCAAAAATCTCTCACATCAACAAAGAAATACATTTTTTATGTAATTCCAGTCCAAGCAAGACGATAACGTGTAAAATGGAATTTCGAACACGAACGGTCGTCTAAGATGATAAAAAAACACCTATTTGACACGTTATACGCCGACAAATGTCATCGAATGTTAGGTTTTCCGCTTGATTAAATCACATTTTTCCCGAATACGATACCTAGGGATGCTGTGGAAGTGGAAGGGAAGAGTATAGAGGGCGAAGACACGCATGTAAACATGAAAAATGGACAATAAGATTAACGCGTAGGTACCGACAATTTGGAGGATATCAGTCATCTAAGTTATACCACGGTGTAAAGACGCTGTAACGCGACGGCGGGCACAATCGAGAACTGATTTCAGTCTATTTGGAATTAATGATACGAGTTAATTTAATTTAAACGTACATTTATCAATGCCTCGGTCAGTTACCTGTTAATTGGTTATGATTTATGCATGTGTGTTGGAAATGGAAACGTATCGAAAGATGCGCAGCAAGGTGGTCGTCGTTGGTCTTTTTTGCTCTACCTTTAGGTACCAATGGGTAATTTTTTTGCTGCGAGGTACGTCAAATCGGAAACAATGATCCAGATGACGCTGGCACGTTTGCATATTTATGATTTTACCTACGTAACGGTATTTCAGGCGAATATTTTCGAAAAATTATGCTTTATGAATAGTCTACCATCGGTCGGAATTTTTCTCTTTGTCCAGTACACTATCATTCTATTGTATTTCATAGACGAGATGATGGTGTTGAGCGAACGACGATGCTGTATCATTGATAGACTAAGTCACTAGGTGACACAGGTTAGTTAATCGAGTCGAATTTTTTAATACCACGCCTCGTGGAATTTTTTAATTCGTAGGGTTATTCTATGCAGTACATCTACATATATCTTCGAGTATACTCGCGTATATAGCTGGTTGAGCGTAGATCTATGATAATGGTTGTTTTTCTGCTAATGCTCGCGCCATAAAGGCGGTAATATCCCGAAAGGGATACGGTTTTGTTTAATCAAAACACGTGATCGAAAATCTTAATGCAAAAATTAACCATCGTCGTCGAGCTCCAGACTTTATATACGTATTCGCCAATCTATTCGCGTCCGTCTGTCGAATTATAAGTATAGAAAAAATACGCCTTCCAGTGAACCCGTATAGAAAAAAAATCGAACACAAAAATAAATTCGAACCGAAAGAAAATACCTACTAGAAATCAGCTATTGATTAAAATTACCGTGTATGTCTGAAGTCGTGCCGCACAATTCAAGTGACACTTGACAATTTTTCCTTATCTTTCATCTGATTGGTTAATTTTACTATCTGAAGCCAGCCGAGTCGCTGTATGAAAAACCGATCGACATTTATGGAAATATACCAAAAGTAAACTGAAAATTGATACTTATACAGTCAAACATTTTTACCTATGCTTTTATTTATTGCTCAATTTTTAATTAATCCAAACAAGCGGTATTTCTTTGTAAATAACTAGGACACGTTCGCATTCAACAGCAAATTTAGGTGAGAAGTAGCTCCATGAGACATTCTGAGCCGTTTGTTTGGTTTTCTAGATAAAGTCTAGGTTTGTTTATTGTGCTGTGCTTTTTTTTTTTCAATACTTGAAATGTTTTGTTTACTCGGGTATTTTTTTGAGAAGGGAGATGAGGGAAGGGGATACGTGTCTTTGATTTTTTTTCAATTATTTGAGTGGTAAAAATAATCAATCGTATGGTTACATTACCTACTTAATTCATAAAAATCTCAAATACTTGTTAATGAAATCTGATGGGGTGGATAAATATAGAGTATTTTTTCATTCATAAATTTAATGTGCCTACCTGCGTATAAATTTTTAATCCTATTAGTTGGCATTGACCATGAAGAAAAAGGGAAGGGAAAGGAACTTTTATACATAATAAAAACCAATTTTTGTTCAAGTTCTAGCTGATTCTCATGAAACAAAGATCAGTTAATAAAATTGTCCCTACGATCCCATGGTATTTCTTTGTATATGTATATCAGAATTTTGTCGACACGATAATTCTCGTAATAATTAACGAAACGAGCTGAAATTTATATGGGTGGTTCGGTACTACTAGGAATAGAAACCTATAAATTTTGAGAAAAATCAGTAAACCGGTTTTCGAGTTATTCGTGATTAAAATTTTCAAAAGCCTCCAACACCTGAAATAAAGCAGTTACTCGAAATGTGTAAATGACCTTTTTAGTAGTATTGAAAAAGAAGCACGACAAATGTCATACACAATTTTCATTTTTATGAACCGGTTCCAGAGTTATTCGGGATTGAAATTTTCAAAAGCCTCTAACACCTAGAATAAAGCATTTACGTGAAATATGTAAATAACCTTTTTGATAGTACTTGAGAAAACGCACAAAAAAAGTTTATATACAATTTTATTTTTTATGAACCGGTTCTCAAAATATACGTGATGGAAAATTTCAAAACTTCATCACGAATGTATTCATTTCATGGATTGAAAAATAAATACTTTGCAAAATTAGATTCAAAACTTTAGCGATGCCTATTCAACTACATACTTCCTTTTGATAGGTAACATATTGCAAAATTGAATTTTTCTAGAGTAAAATTTTGTGATGTTGGTGTAGAAAATCAGATTTTCTTACGCAGTTACTGCGTAAGAGTTGTTTTTCGAATGAATTTTATTTCGTTTTTTTTCTATAATGAGCAATCTTTTATTTGGAATATGAAAAAAAAAATCCTAGCCAGTGAGAAACCGAGCTCATCTATCCTGAAAGATGGCAAAAATGCGATAAATTGAAGAAATATCAATTAAACATCATTAACCACTCCTCGTCAATTTCAACCTGACCACCCCACGCCTCCTCTGTCTACATCAAACACGTCATTAATCACACAACGATTCCAAGTTCGAATAAATTTAAAACTTCAAAAATCACACATTGAAAAATACATCGAATTTGCTCGAATCGGTTACAAAGTGTTGCATATGTTTTCAATTCTGGATTTTTTCAAATAGTAATCGTTTGGACCCTTCGATCTTATAGATAACAATCACATTCCTTATTGGAATGCGCGTTAGATATTTTGAAGTTTTTTTGTGTGTGTTCGGATCGGTTTTTTATATTTATTTATTATTATCATTATTTTTTTTTTAGTTTCATTCTTTCATAGGTACATTGAATCGAATTACTATGAAAGAATGTGGAGTTTGATTGTGGATTTCAATTTCTCATCAATACGAATTCTGTTTTCATTGTAAAGTTGATAGTTTTAATGGACATTTTTTCCCTTTCTTTTTTGTATAAAAATCCAACCAACTGGAATACGAAATACGGGTGTAGATTTGTTTGTGTGTGTGAACGAATAATAAGGCTGGTAAAAACGGATGTAGGTACATTGTGAGATGAGATTAGGTAGGGGTAACCAATATTTTTGAAATTTTATTATAATTTTATCGTTACGATTGGATTATTTCGATGATGAGTTTGGCTTCGGTTCAGATATGGAGAGAATATGAAACGACGATACTGGTATTTTGGAGATATGGAGTTAACGGGTCATCCACGTAAGATTTCTCGATGGTAGGCGTTTTATTGAGATTTTCGGATTGATATTCGATCAACTTGTGTAATGTTTTAATGGCGGCGGTTAAAATGTTCAAATGTTACCTCACGATCTTTGGTACAGATTTCATGACAATCAGTGTGCTGGTCAGGTCGACTGTCTGTGACAGTAGGCGATCGTTGGGCGTAAGTTTTTTCACATTTGGCCATCTGTGGGCAATACGTTTATAGGTAGGATTTTACGACTAATTATGTTAATTGGCGGTTAATTTCATCAATTTTGATGTGAATGCGATACAAGCCATATTTTTACGTGTGCGCGGCACTGGTACCGTCTGGTGGTAAGATAGTGACGTAAAGTCAAAGTACCATCAATCGTGCCGACCGGAAGTAGTGTTATGTTGCAGAAATTACGTAGAAATTGCTTGAATTTTAATGAAAATCGTTGGAAATTTTCGAAAAGTTGGCAATTAGTTGATTGAAAATGGCTTGAAAATTTGTAAATGTTACTAAACTTGTTCAAAATGATGAAAAACAAATTAATTCTTGGGTAAAATATCGTAAAATAATATTGATAGGTCGAAAAATGTTTAAAATTCGAGAAAAATTGTTCAAGTGTTTAAAAATCTTCGTTAAAATGAAGTAAGTGTGGATGAAATCAATAATTAAGTCGTTCAAAAAAGCATTAAAATTTGCTTACTATAGTAAAAATTCTTCAAATTTTGGAAAAATGATAAATTTTCATACAAGTTGTAAAAAAGCACTCGAAAATTGATGAAATAGCAAGAATGCATCAAATAACTCAACATTTTTTTTTCTAATGAGACTAAAAATGTAAAGTTTCGCCCAAAAGGGGTAAATTTTCGTGAAAGTTGGTTAAAATATTAAAACAGTAGAAGAAAAATTATTGAATTTTTATGAAAATTGGCTGAAAATACGGTACTATACCTACATGTACCTACTAAAAATAAAAAAAATCCATTTTTTAAAAATTTTTGAAATTACACAATTTCATTTGTAAAACTTTTGGAACATTTTTGACAATTTTATCATTTTTTTTCATAATGTGAACCAATTTTACAATAATTAGAACAATTTAAATGCGATTTCAACAATTTCCAAGATTTCATGACATGTCGAATATTTTCTTCCAATTCATAAATTTTTCACTCACATTTAAAACGATTTTCGGAACAATTTCGACAAAAATTGGAGCGTCATAAGAATCTGCCACAAAATTTTGTTACCGTGACTTTTTGGACGCAGAAAAAAAATTTTAAATGACATTCGGAACTTGGAAAAATTTACATTGTTTCAAACTTATGAAAACGTTTTGTTAGACTAAAGTTCATGTCATGAAATAAAATGAGGTTAGAAAAAAAATCGAAAATCCTAATCTTTTGTATACAGATTAAAAAAGAACTAGAAAAAATGTTGCATTCTTGGTAAAAAAATCAAAAAAGCTTGAAAATTGAGTTATAAGATTGAAAAAAAAATCCATTCAATTGTTAATGAAAAAATGTTAACTTCTAAATACAGAAAACTGTATTTCGATTTGGGAAATTGGAGTTTTTCAGTTTGGAATTTTCGCAATAGGAAGGACCCCCCCCCCCTCCTGAAGTTGGCAAATAACTAACTAAATTCTGGTTGAAAAATTTACAAAACAGATGGGTAACCTTATTTTTAGTTTTTCAATTGTGCGAGTACGAAAATAAAGGTTTACAATCAAAGCTTGACCAAACGCGGGGGGGGGGGGGGTAATTTTCGTTCACCAAAACGGCAAATTTGCCTTTTTATTAGGAAAAATACATTCAAAGCAGAAAATTTGTGAATTTGATGACTTTTTTTCAAAAAAAATCGGAAAATATTGTAAGGGTTAGCCGAAATAGAAAGTCGATGGTTTTGAAAATGAAAAAAAATATATAGGTGCAGAAATGAGAGTGTTTCCACTCCTAAAATACCCTCCTGCTCGCTCCTTAAGGACAATTTTTGATGGCCCTCTTTTCTAAAATTTTATTTTGGCACATTGGTTCATAATAAAAAAAAAATCACATGTCAATTGTCAGCTCGTGTTCAAAACACGGTCCATCGAGTCTCGCTAGGAGAGTCTGGCTCCCTAGACCTCCCTGGTTAGCTCTGTTTCCATTCTACACTTGAAAGTATTGAACATAAGATATGCTTTTACTAGTTTCAACAGGAAAAAATTCAAAATCAAAAGTCTGAAATTTTCCAACTCCAAAAAGTCAGATTGATGCAATAGAGTCTAGAAAGCAGCATATGCGATTTATGAATTTTGTCAGTCCAAAAAGTTAATAAACTTAGAGGGAAAATTCAGATTAATTCAATACAGTTTCTGTCTGACAGAATGTCTAAAAGTCAGCGTGATTTCTGATTTTTTCTAAGTTCAAAAAGTTGTTTGAAATCTCAAAAAAAAAAGTCTAATGCATGAAAAAATGTCTAAAAGTCAATCTCAAAAAAAAGTTGAGAACCTTTGAAATTTTTCAAGTATGAAAGTCGGGTCAAGTCAGATTGATCCAATATAATTGTGATGAAATCTATAAAACCCTTGGAGAAATCCGAATAAATTTTTTTTAATGCCTCCTCAGATTCTCCAGTTTTCCAGTCATTTTACTGAAAACGAGAGTGTGTTAGATGATTTCATTATTTTTAAATTATGTTATAAAGTTTGAAACCTTACATTTGAATTTTTCAACATTTTTAAGAATAACTAGTTTTTAGACTCTTAGCTATCCAAAAATGTAAATAAAAAATTTTAATGAAAATTTGAAAAATCGCTCTTCTGCAAAATTTTGCTTTCCGGCTTCTCCATTTGACAAAACGTCTAAAAGTCAGCGTGATTTCTGTTTTTTTTTTCAAATTCAAAAAGTTATTTGAACTCACAAAAAAAATTCAAGTCCAAGAGAAATTGTTTTTTGAGATTGACTTATAGACATTTTTTCACACATTATACCTACCTAGGTACCTGACTTTTTGGAATTGAATTTTTTCTTGAGATTTCAAACGAGTTTTTGGATTTGGAAACAATTCATAAATTACGCTGTCTTTTAGACATTTGATCAGACATGATTTTTCACATAGGTCTAACTTTCTCAGACTTGAAAATTTTCTGCAGACTTTTTAGAGTTGAAAATTATCGAGATTATGAACAGTTATGGAAGAACAAGAAGATCCAAATGATTCTCAACCCTGTCCAAGAAGAAGTCAGGTTAATCCAGTCTATTGATGCAAAAGTCAGCGTGATTTCTGATTTTTTTTCAAGCCCAAAAAGTCTAATATCTGACAAGGCAGTCTGACGAAATGTTTAAAAGTCAACGTGATTTTAAGTCTATATTTGACAAAATGTTTAAAAATCAGTGTGATTTATGATTTTTTTTCTAAACCCAAAAAGTCTAATGTCTGACAAAATATCTCAGAGTCAGTATGGTTTCTAAATTTTTTCGAAGTCCAAAAAGTACTATAGTTTTAAATCTGAAAATTTGTTCAAGTCGAAAAAAATCTGACAAAATGTCTAAAAGTCATCGTCGGGACATTAGAGTCGAAGAAATTTGAATAATGTGTACAACAGCGGAAAACTTTTCAAATTTTTATTTCCTCTTTCTCTCCTAATGAAGTCAACTCTCTCAGTTTGAAATTTTCGCTTCTCAGCCTCCTCAACGATTATCATTCGTTTGGCGGCGGATTGTAAAAAAGTTGAATGCTAGAAGGTGTACGAATTAGGTATGTGATGTAGACTGCTGCGATCTCGTTACGAATATTACGACGACGTAAGAGGCGAGATTTTAAAACACAGCATCATAGCGAGCTAAAAAAATAAAAAAAGATTGCACACTCGAGTCGGTATATTATATAAGTGGCTACGTTAATGGCTTAAATGAACGTTTAATGAAGACGTTAATTTATCGACGAAGAAGAAAAATGCAAGCGAACATTTGAAATAGTATTTCTTCATAAGGCGTAGCAATATAGTTATAAGATTAATAGCGCTATTGTTTGCAAACGATATCCATATTCACGATTAACTCCTACATATGCGGAGCTTTTTGCATTTTTCAAGAACGCGGTGCGTTGACTAGGACGCAAATTTCGATGGCTCGGCTCATTATACTCGAATAAGTTAAACGACGTGTGAACTGAAAGAATCGTTTTGTGGTATAAGGTGGCGCCGTTACAATAAAATGCAAATAAGCTCGTGTGTTTCGATTCGAACCGCTTGTAAGACAAATTAAATGGCTATATTCTATATTACAATATGAAGTTATGAACATATTAAAACAGTCGTAAAAATTTTTCAACACTCAGATGTCCTAGACTTGACGCTGACGTACGTTTTCATCGTCCAAAGTGACGAGATGATATCTATCGGTTAATTCGCTGGTGCATCTGTTTACTCTATAAACAAGTAGCAATGGGGAAATTATTTAGGCGCCGTGTGGCCCGTCCGATAATCAGACAGCCGCCATACATAATTCATCTTTAAATAAAGATCGGCGTACTCGGGTTTGTGGTTTGGGTTTTCGTTTTGTGCACTTTTTTTTTTCTCCTACGGTCCGGTCCAGGCGCCTTGTACATTTAATACGATGTCTATGTGTATAACCAGCAATGATAAGGCGTCTGAGTGTACGAGTATCCTGTATCGGATGTCCGATTGTCCGAATTTTGTCTTTGTCGTCTATGGAAATGGAAATACACACGAATAGGATATCTTTACAATGGTTCTCGCTGGTTGGTCTCGGACGTTTTTCGAAATAATCAGCGATGGGGTATATTTTTTTTGTATGGATTGTTGAACCCGGCGACGATTTTAAGTACTTTGATTGTTTTTTGTTTGGGAAAGTGAAAGTGGATGGCGTTGGTACGTACTAATGTACGTATATTTTGAAGATTCCAGTCTATCAGGCTTCTGTATTTGTATCAGTGTGAGAACAGGATGAAATGTATACGTGGTTTATTGAAATTTACGAAATAGGTTATTTTAGGAGTTATCGACTTTTCAAGAGTTGAAAATCTATACTATCTTTGATATTTAGGGTAAACTAAAATCACACATGGCTTATTTCAAAGTAGTAAATAAAATCTTTGAAAATTTGTCATCAAATTACAAATACAAATTAGAAAAATTGATGAACCATTTGAAAAAATGACGTTCAAAAATTAAGAAATAATTTTTCGATCACTTGATTTTTTTCACTGATTTCATCTTTTCTAAAAATTGATTACTTATTATTTCAATTTTTCATAAAACTGATAGAAATTCGATGAAAAATTTTTGAAATTGAAAGATTCAAATGTAGAATTGAGAAAAATAAAATCACAAATTAACAAAATTGAAAATATTTAAGTAGTGATTTTGAGGGAAAAAATAAGGATTTATAAGAAAATTGACTACAAATTTTGCTGTTTTACGAAAAAAAATTAGGCCTAAAAAAATGTAGAATATGAAAGCAATAATTTATGTATACCATATGTAGCAAATTTTTCGAGTCCAAAAATCTAATTACAAAATTTTCCGGTTGACCACCTGTCCAAAAGCTCAGATTTTCGAATCACTGAGAATTTGAAAAAAGTTTACTCAGCCCTTTGAATAAAATATTACATCATTTGCCAAAAATTCCTGTTGAAAGTTTGAAAAACTTTGAAATCTGATTCCCATGTGCTGCTTTTCAGTTCAAATCATTTAATTTCTTCATTTTGTTCATTCTCTCAAAAAATGATGACAATTTTCAATTCTGGGTCAGTCGAGGTCCTGAAATATTTGAAAATTACAAATTCAAAATTTCAACTTCCTTTTTTCAAAATTACAGTTATGAAAAAATTGGAGGGAGAGGAAACTGACATTTTTGCGCCGCATCTCTTTCTTTTTTAGGAATGAGTTGTCGAGTGTATTTTTCCCATTTTGTAGAAAATGTCATACCTACAAAAATTAAAAGTAGGTAATTTTGATTTGATTCCAATTCCTGTGTGAAACTTCAGTTTTTCCTGGTATTTTGAATTCTGTCTACACGATGCAATGAAAAATTTTTAATTTCTTCCATCAGATTTAAAAACGAATCATCCTTCAGATACGCATCTAAACCTATAATGATTATCAGCTACAAAATGACAAATTTTTTCGTTTCGATAAAAAAATGTCATCTTTGGTGATGATGGTTAGAGTGAAAGTAGGAGTAAAATTTTTTTGGAAAAAAGACACTTCTATAAGCCAAAAACGAATACCTTTAATTTTAAAAAACTATAATTTTGTGTTCAGTCATCGCATTCATGATTGAACCAAGAGCTTTCTTCGAATATCAATTCTTATCAAATATCAAAATTCGCTCAAGTTATTTAGGGCATTTCTTTCAAAATCAGTATAGGGGCATGATAAAAAAAAAACTAACAAAAATTAGCTCAATAGCTCAACACCTCACGAATGACTTCCAAAAACCAACGGTACATCGCATGATTGCAGTAAACCCGAAAAAATTAACTTTTGTTGCGCAATCGTTGCTGGAAAAAAATTCATCCTTAGAATTTTTTTCACCAGTGTAAAAATGAAACAACTTTTAAATAAATCATCCTCTTGTTGCGCTTGTTCTAAACAATGTATTTAATAACATAATTAAAACTTTGACCAGGTGTTCCATATGCGTGACTAGCCTCATGCGGTACAACCTAATTCCCGTGATTTATAAATATGGATGTACGATTCGGCTGAAAAAAGCAGAAGAAGAAAAAAACGTGTAAGGAAATATACGAATGTCGTGGGAATCTAATTTTTTTCTTTAATTGCCGTCCAACATGAGAATCATTGTATATTTTCGCATTTGTAAATCATTCGAATTGTATCGTTAATTTATTCCGGCGTATTAACAAATTACAAATTTCCAAGCTTAAATACGAGTACGACTAGACACGTGGAGCGGATTTATAAAATATCGGAAACGTTTCCGAGTTGCAAGTTATCTAGATAGGTATACGTCTCGAGAGGAAAATTTTTTCGCCAAAAAATTCATTCATAAATAGGTTTAACAACGCGTAACGAAAATGTTACTTTGCTTAATATGGTTTCGACAAATTAATTCGTATAATTGCGGCTAGTTTCCTTGGATGACGTAATTTTGAATTTCGGAAGGACCTACAACTAAGATTATGAATTGTAAACTGGAAAATTTTATCGAATACTCATTCATTCATAAATTACTGTATATTACACTGTATGGTACCTAAACCTGTTGCATTCGTAGAAAAAATTATAGACGAATTTAATTCTAACATTTAAGAGAATTCTGGAGTATGTAATTTTAAAAAATATTTTTCAAAAATTCAGATCAAGGATAAATACGGTTCCTTCAAGTCTGCATTCTTTCACTGAACTGTTTCCAATAAATTGTCTACTCGCTTGTACGGTTTCGTATTGTCAGTTTGAAAGCTCCGATAACTTTGCTTGTTTTAAGGCATCTTCCATTAAGTTAATCAGATCAAAAAAATACCACTTATGTAGGTATCATTTTCAAAGTGCTCATATACTAAAATATTGGACAATTGTTACTTATTTTGTAATGAAATTAAATAGGTACCTACTTGAATGTTTGAATAAGATAAAATTTTAAAAATGACTTTATAAAGTTTAAATTAGTTTTTATCAAATACGAGCTTTTCAATTTTTTTTTTTGGAAATGAAAAAAATTATTGTCAAATAGTTTTTAGTGGTATTTGGATATTCTTCTGAAGATACGAGGAGGAGGGAGAGGAGAGGAGGAGGAGGAGAGAAAGGTTGAAATATGTGGGAAAAAATGTTTGAAAAAAAATAAGTACTCAAGTTTTCTCTTCGTGGAAAAATCTTTTAAATAATTTTTAAAATGCCAGATCAACATTTTTTTGCCAAATTTTATAAGAATTATGAGAATATAAAAATTTAATATATTTTTTAAAATGGGTAACGAGATTATGGCGAGAAAGTCAATTAAAATGAATTTAAGTGACTTTTTGTAAAATTTCAAATGAAAATCCTAACAATAAGTACCTTATGGGTAAGTTAAAATTATAATTTTCAAATTTTTGGTGAATTTCTCTTTAAAAAAATGGAAATTCTAATCATTTCTAGTTAAATTTTTTGTTGAAAGATCATAATTTTTTCACCAAAAAAAGTTGAATTTGGGAAGTATTTCTTTAATTTTGAATATTCCTTTCCAGCAGTCACTTTATAGTTATTTGTACATTCACTAGAAATTGAATTAAATACCAACAACCAACTCAGTATTCATCAAATTTTCCAAATCAAGGTTGAGTTTCACGATTCAAATTTCAATTTTCTCAACAAAAAATCCAATCGTTTCCAAGTTTTCTGTTAAATTTTTTAAAATTTCTTTACGAAAATTCAATTTTGTCCCTGGCTGAGTTTCTTCCAGATTCTATCATTTCCAACGAATTTCTCCCCCTCCCCCCCAAATAATCGAACCCTGTTGTAATCAATAAATTCGAATATGAACTTGAAGGGTGAAAAATTGATCCAAAATTGCAATTTCTTTTTTCTTCGGCAATATAAATTTTTGAGATTTTAATTTTCGTGTAAAATTTCGTTCTAAAATATTAAAAATGCCACAATTTTTCAATTTTGAAACTTGAACTCATTTTCCAAATTTACTCGTAGGATGGTTCATTTCGGTATGTAATGTACCCCCCCCCCCCCCCACCCAAAATGAAAGG
>FIZU01036798.1:0-28338 GCA_900064475.1 Pseudococcus longispinus
AATCGGCAAAAGCATATCCTATGTTTTATAGTTTCATGGGTAGTATGGAAATGACGAGGACTTTTTTTTCGTGACACTGACCCCCCTCTCCCTCGAATGACTGTTTGCTATGCTACTGTATATTGCTGAAAAAAAAAACTGTGATAACTTTCGTTTTATTTTCTGAGGTGGCATTTAATCATGTTTCCAGTGAGTTTATGACTGTCAGTCCGATCTTTATTCAAGTCATTTTTGAAGGAGCGATCTTCTGAAAGTTTTGTGAAAAGTGGAGTGAAAAAAGGTAGCAAACAAATAGCTAATTTATCTAGAAAGTTTTATGAAAATTGGTGACAAAAGGTGAAGAAAAAGTAGTGATTTTTTGAAAAAATATATCGTTAGGCATCATGTCTTTGTTTTCGCAAACATTTCAAAATAAAGTCAAAAATATCAGAATCGTGCTCAAAAAACCACACGTAACTGGTTCTATATTTCTGTCATTTACTTGACTGTTCAATCAGAAAGAAAGAAATTTTTTCGAAATTCATTGAATATAAGTAGGTAACAGATTTGATTTGAAATATAAAGTGATGGTTTCGACCTGAAATTTTCGATTTTTTAAAATCATTTTGATCTGATTTTTGTATGAATGACATTATGCATGACAAAGTACCATAAATTTTCGGCTCGAAATTCGGAAAATTTGTGTAAGGACTTATCTTTTTATTTTGAATCAGTAATTTTTTAAACTATACTAAATGTACCTACTTTGAATAACCTTTGTGATATGTAGTTATGTATTTTCGAAGATTTTATTGAACAAATTTTCATATCATTTTATAATTTTTTAAATTTAAATGATTTTTATGATAATGACAAGGAACTGCTCAGTATGCTTGAGAGGGGATGATTAAAGGAAGCATCTAACGCTGAGAAAATTTCGAAGTTGTAAAAACGAATCCCGAATTGTCTAAGTCTGTAGAAGTGGCGAAAGATATTTTCTTGAAAATTCGTTTATCAATGTGAAAGTGGTAAAAATTTGCCCTTGAAAAGTGACATTACGGCTGTCAGCTGCATCGGACCGTAGGGAGGTTGCTAGGTTTTTTCACCAAAATTTCGAACTTGTTTGACAACCGACATGTCACCAACAGCGGAACTTAACCCCTATAGCCTATCATCTTTCCAATTGGTAAAAGCTTTGATTTAAGTTGTAAGAATAGATATACTAAATTTTTTAAAATTAGTTTCACGGATGAGTAAGCTGGAAAATTTTTCCCAATATTAAAAGTTATGAGAAACTTCTCCGCTATATCTAACTAATTTTCGAAAAAATCGAACATATTTTAATGATATTTAACATTTCGACACCATGTAATTTTCTTTGTTTGAAACGTTCGAAAAGGTAAAAAGCACCCGGTTTGTTTTCCTTTTGTATGTAACTTATTTTTATGGTGACAGTTTCATTTCGAAACAAAGCACAGTTCCGAGTTGAAAGAAAGAAGATGACATTCAAACGTCGGGTCGTGAATTCGAACTCTCAAGAGGTAGCTAGAAAGAAGGAAAAAAGTTTGAACTCGTTGGCGTTCAATTAACAGAATGAATTTTTCCTGTCATGCTTTTGTTTGCTTAACAACCACCGAATATGTTTGATAAGTTCAATTCTGGAAAAATCAGTCGAAGGAGTACTTTAACAAAAAAACTAAAGCATCTATCGCGTTCAACGTGAACCAAAGTAAATAACGTATTTAATGAATTTTCCATCGTCTTATTGTTACCGTACCTAAACCATCGAGTACAATCTAAAGGTCGTTCGTACTTCGTATGTCGCTTATACCTACCTACAGTATACCTACGTACGCAAGTTGCTCGGTGAAAATTTTACTCGAGACGGATTTTATGCGTGAAAATTGTATTTTCCTTTATTTTTATATTTACTCGGATTAAATTTATTCGAGTGCGTGCAAATTGATTCAAACTTGTTTTTTATTTTCTCGAATTTTTTTTTACACAATTCTGGTCTACGCTTTGTGTTATATTCGTTGACGTGGAATTTTGAAATTTCATGATTGATGCGTAAACGCAGCTTACATTTTTATTTCATTCCTATATTGTACCTATAGCATACGGTGAGAAATTGAAAAAATAATTGAGCTGGTGCATTGGAATCAGAAACATGTTTTTTCGATTGGAAAAAGGCCATTTTCCATCTTAACGCGTTCTATTCGTATGCGAGCTCAAAATTGCGTGTGGGTTTCCAACCTAGAATTCATTTTACCTTATTTTTTGCATCTAGAAGAGAATTGTACGCATGATTTTTTGGACTCGTTGGGACAGAATTCCTTTAAATTATGAATAATTCGATTATATATAGAGACTCCGAAGTTCAAATACGTGAAGTTTCACGTTGATTACGACGATCGAACTGTCTGGGATTACCCTCAAGGAGAAACTTTTTTACTCGTATGTAATTTTTTTGACCAAATTCATCATGAATTTCTGATTTTTTAAACAATCAAGATTTCCAAATTTTATTCATGTTTTTCATTTTTTTTATACGCAAAATTATTTGTAGGTTTTGTAACTTCTAACTGCGAAATGATTATTGAAATTTTTTTGGGCAATCTAAATGAGTGATTGAAAAAAATCAATAATTTTCAGGTCCTTAAAGTTACGAAGTTCACGATCATGTACACTGGTCAAACAGAGGTTCAAATTTCAAGATTTTTTTTCTAATTAATGATTTTCACGAATCATGGTTTTTTGAAGTGAGAAAAATCATGTTTTTAAATTATAATTTTGAATAATTTTTTATACGATAATTTACATGATTTAAAAAATTTTGAAAATGATTTCATAATTTTGATTTAAAAGCATTTTGGGAATGACCTATTGCTTGATTTTTCATGGCCTTGGAGTGGTTATACTCTAAATAACGTTAAACTTGCTTAAAACATCATAAAAGTTTTTCAAATTGAGAAAAAATTGAAAGTTTCATAAAAACTTGCTAAAAAGTACTCACAATTGACGAAATTGTTTGAAATACTGCCAAATAAAAAATATATATATGTGTACCTACCTAGTCTACCTATTGAAAATTATTTCAAATGCAAAAAAAATTGTACATATCGTAGAAATTCTTCAAATGTTCAAGAAAATGTTGAAAATTACTCAAAAATTGATGAAACATCAATAAAATTGTTTAAAATGAGATAAAGATCATTTAATCTGCAAGAAAAATTGTTGAATTTCAATGAAAATCTCGTAAAAGTGATGTAAAAATCGATAGAAGTTCATTGAAAATCAGTAAATTTCCGCAAAAGCTACTCGAAATATCATGAAAATATCGAAAAAATTATTGGATTTTTATAAAAATTTACTGAAAATAATATTTAAGATGTACCTACTTAGCTTTTCTATTTTTCGTTCAATTTTTTCCAGATTTTCAGAAGTTTTGTTCGCAATTTCAAAATTTTTCAAGACAATTTGAACATCTTCTTATGAGATTTCAACAGTTTTTCGATGATTTTGTTTGTCCAATATTTGAACAACTTTTATAATACTATTTTGAGAAATTAAAATAATTTTTTGAACAATTTCGAGCATATCTCTACTTTTTGAACTTTTGAATCATTTCTACAAAGATTAAAACAATATTAATGAGATCTAAATATTTTAGCATAGGATATGCTTTTGCTACGGGGAGTAGTGTTGGGAAAAAATCCGTCAGGAAATTGCGTAACGAAATTGCGCAACGCTGACTTTTAGGCGTAACGTCAGACTTTTTTGGATTTAGAAAATTCTTAGATTTCCACTGACTTTAAGACATTTTGTCAGACTTTATTGGACTTGGAAAAATTTTCAGATTTCCATTGACTTTTAAAACTTATGTTAGACTTTTTTGGAATTGGAAGAATATTTCTAATCAGCAAAAGAATATCCTATGTTTTATAGCTTCATGGCTAGTATGGAAATGACGGGCACTTTTTTCATGCAAATTAAACGTATTTACGAATTTTTAATATCAAATTTAATATTTTTTACGCTTTTTAAAAACATTTTAAACGATATTTCGACTATGAAATTTTGAATGTTTACATTTAAAACAACTTTGATGCAATTTTAGGTATTTTTCACACTTGAGAACTTTTCAAGTATTTGAACGACTAAAATAAAATAAAAATTAATAATTTGTGCCGCGCAACGAAAATTTGTTTGAAAATACTGTGACACTCAACTAACGATTCGTGATCAACTTATCAGCGACCTTGATTTACCTTTTGAAAACCTTTAAATTTTACGTGTATGTATTCGGTTCAAATTGTGGATCGAATACAATAAAATAATTATTTTTGGAAAGAAGATCAAACAACAAAGATTTGAACTTTTTTTCCGTAAATTCGAGGTCAATTATGACGAATCTGTTGCTCATTTGCCTGGGTACCCCTTCGTTGACAAAATATAGCCATCTTCCACTTCAAAATTGCTGTTTCTTCGAGAATGAGAGGTGCGTAAATATCCGACCTTGATAACTTTTCCCAGGACCAAAGTACTATCGACCTCGACGTAGTTACGATAAATTACGTAAAATATACAAAGTTCAATTTATAGCTGGAAAATTAAGTCGAAGAAAAGTAATTTTTAGTTAATCAAATCGCAGCAACATTTTTAGCTTAATAATGTATCATGATTAATGAAACTTCACGATGCTAATGGTTTATTTTATCTAATACGTATGTTTTTAAAAAAAAACTCCACTTTCGACCAAACTCATTCTGAATACGTACAGCTTTGTTAAATGTTGTATAAAGTTTATACGTACGTAAAAAATTCTTTCACTTTGTTTGCTTCTCCATATTCGAAACTTTTATGGAGCTTCTAAAAGTATTTTAAACGTCCCGTATTTTGATTACTCTTGTAAAAAAAATTCGGGAAAGGTTTCCTTTGAGAAAATTTTTTACACAACAATTATTATTGGTATACTACACTTAGGGTTTTTAGGAAATTGAAAATAAAACGAAATATAGGCTTTATCAGCTCCCAAAACGGAAACGAACGAATTTAAAAATCATCTTATATAAACCAAGCGGTACGTAGCAGTTAACTTGGCGGCTACGAAATGCAAAGCTTTTGATTAATGAACGTGTATAGCTGAAAAGAACGCTAAAAAGTTTTATCGCCTTGTTATAAACTCGAACGATGTTCGTTGCCAGTGAATTTTCTTCAACATAGGTATAGTTTTAACTTGAAAGGATATACCGTGTACTTTAAAAATGATCTCTTAGGAAATGATATAGTTAGATAATAAAATACATCGAGCTTTTATCGCGAACGTTTTGAATAGTTTATTCAGCTGACGATTTTGTGCGTTTTTTTTTCTTTCGTAGGTACGTATGCCTCTCTTTGATGAACGATTTTTTTCCATCGTATAGAATTTTGTTTATGTGGAATATTTTCATTTATGGGAAAGTTTCGTTGAAACGTGTAAAAGTGATTTTTAAGAAATTGAATTTATTTAATCGGAAATTGCATTTTTATTGGAAGATTTTATCGTAAAGATTCGTTATGGGTGAAAAAGTCATTTAGGTTTCATACAGGGTGTTCCGATAGTAGTGCACTGCCTTCAAACCAGAGAAGCAGCTACCCAAACTACACAAGTATAAGCATGTTTGCCAATCCTTGGGTGTTTCAAAACGTCTTAACTCCGCTGATAATATAAATAGGCAAATTTGTTTTGAAACTTTCTTGTAGAACTTTTTGAGCTCTACTCTACAAAATGAATATTCATGTTTTGCCTAACTCTAAAATTGAAGGAGCTACAATGATTTAAAAATATGTAGGCTTCATAACTCCTTCAATTATCAAGCTATGCAAAATTTTGTTGTGATTGTTTTTTGTTGAACTTTTTAAACTCTACAAAATGAGCTAATCATTTTCATCGTAACTCTAAAATTGAGGAGCTACAGCTATTAAAAATATGGAAAGGGGCATTATTTTCTTAAAATAAAATTTTTTCTTTTCAAAATTTTTTCAAAATGGTCTTTCATGTTTTCAATTTTGCAGTTGGGTGAAAAATTATTAGCTTATTTTGTAGAGCTAAAAAAACTCAACAAAAGACGACTCTTACAGAATTTTGTGTAACTTGAAAATTGAAAGTGTTATGAAGCATACAAATTTTCAAATCATTGTAGCTCCTTCAATTTTAGACTTAGGCAAAATATGAATATAACTTGTTTTGTAGAGCTTAAAAAGTTCTACAAAAAAGGTTTTAAAAAAAATTGCCTATCTATATTATCAGCGGAATTACAATATTTTGAAACATCTACCAGGATCAGCGCATACTTTGTCTCTTCAAATCCTGGGGTTGGCAATCATGCATCCACTTTTGTAGTTTGGGTAGCTGCATCTCTGGTTTCAAGGCGGTGCACTACCACCGGAACACCCTGTGTAGCACGAATGTTAGGAAAAAATATAAAAGCTGAAGTTTCAAATTGATACTCGAGCATTGCAGTATAATCTTTGATAAGTAATAATAATAATAATAATAACTAAAGTGAAAGATGCCATCAAAATTTACCACCGAAATAATACAATTCATGCAAAGAAAGCAACCTTATCTGAAAAATATAAAGAAAGCATAAAGGGTACGTATAAAAGATTCAGGTGTTTCGAAAGATTTCACAACAAAAACGTAAGCACAATGCATTATTGTTTAAAATGCGGTGTGTGTACGGAGTAAAAATGAAGGTAAAAATAGAAATTTTTCAACTTTCGCGAGGATAAAAAGTCAGGAAGAAGTCGTCGTCGTAATTCTAAACCAGCAAAAAAGATGTATTTGCACCGGTATGGCACGGCAATTCATATATTTATTTATTTAAATACAAAGAACGACGCATCAAAGAAAAGATTCGCTAGATGGAACTTTTTTTTCGGTTAAAATCTGTCACTTCGTATATTTTTAACGAGAAGCGAAAATTCAGATAAGGTTCATTTATTTGATAGTTCGTAGATTTTTTTCTACACAATTCGCGACGAAAATAAACTAATTGAAATAAACTTTCGACTTCGTCGCCTCCTTATTGTGTACCGAACAGGTATCCATCATTGTCTTATGTTTTGAAGTAGGTACCAGCTTAAAAAAAAAGGACAACTTCGAACGCATAGTCACGTTTTTTTGAACTTGCTGAAGTAAAGCTACACTCGAGAAAAGGTACATCGTCAAAAATGTTCGTTTTTCTTACCGTATCATGGAAATGTCCAAAATACAGATAGAATAATGGAAACCGGAATGATTTATTAGGAGGTGTATAATTCCGTTGCCGGAGCGACGACGACGAAGGTTTTCACAGCGTGCGCGAACGTGACAGAATTATCAGTATTTTGCTGAGCCAGCAAAAATCTCAACAATAGGTAATATTTAATTCTTCTCTAGTCGAAATTAATGCGTTGATATTTCGGATTACCTCGCGGTGTTTACTCGATATACAATGCGAGCGAAAATTTCTCCCAAGAAAAGCTTCATTTTCTTAAGAGCAGATCAACTTCTGAGATTTTTTTGATGATAAAATGTTTTGTTTTAGCGAAAAGCTACCACGAGTAGGAAGGAAATTGCCGCTTTTGTATTTATTTTCCGAAATTAGTAAACTGCTCTTGATACGTTGCCTACTTAATGTTTCAGTTATCTTGCTTCTTTTTTTTCTCGCCAAGTTTCAGTCTTTTATTCAGTGTAGCAAATTAACAAACTTTATCGTATAATCCATGTATGTGGGTGTTATAAATGTACGTTATATATGGGTAGGTATGATATATATGGTTCCGGGAGTAAGAGGTTTTCGACGTGGATATGTGTTTGGGCTATGGATCTTCATACGTAATTTTTTAGAATAATGGTTTCTTCACTTTGTTAATACTTCAAAGTTTGAAATATCAACCTACCTAGTACCTACATACCCTTCAATGTTTTATGATTTTTTTTTATTGAAATATCGGATTTTTAGACGAATTTCAATACTTTGGTTTTTATTAAAATTCCAATACTTTTTTAAAATGTAAGTCATCGAAGCCATCAAATGAATATCTTGAAATGTTGAAAAATAATTGTACGACTAATGAACGATTTAAACGTATGTATCTACCGTAGAAAGATTTAAGGAAAGTAATTGTAAAAGAATCTCATATTTTATGGGTGTTCGAATAGGGGTGCATCGCCTTCACTCCAGAAATACAGCTACTCACACCACATGGTGTATGCATGTTGGCCGACACCCAAGATTTGGGGGGGGGCAAAGTTATGCACTAATGAAGATGGTTTTTTCAGAACCTCGTAACGCAGATGATAATATAGATAGGCAAACTTGTTTTGAGACTTTTTTATAGAACTTTTCAAGATCTACAAAATGAGTTATATTCAAGTTTTGCCTAACTCTAAAATTGAAGGAACTACAATGATTTGAAACATGAAAAGAGGGTTGCATTCTTGAAGTTTGATTTTTTGTTTGCAAAATTTTTTCGAAATGATTTTATACGAGTACGTATGTGCTTTTAGTTTTGGAATTAAACAAAAAATATTTGTTTTTAGATGTTTCAAATTTTGCTTGATTTGCAATTGAAAGGAACTATAATGATTTGAAAATTTGAATGCTGGTTTTTCATCTTACACTTCAAAGTTTTGTGATTTTTCAATCAAAACATCACATTTTGAACTACTTTTCAACATTTTAAAAGGTGCATTGAAATTTTTAAATTGATTTTTTATTGAAATTTCAGAATTGTGGTAAGTAAGTAAGTAAGTAAGTAAGTAAATATTGAATAATCTTCATGGACTTTTTTTTTTGTTGAAATTGCAGATTTTAATGAGTAGAACCTTTGAAAATTTTTAAAGTAGGTAGTGATTTTTGTATACGTATGAAGATACCATGGAGTAGTTTGAGATTTTTTCCTTTTTTAGAGGGGAGAAGGGAAAGTTGATCGGACTAAACTGGCGATGAGGAGTTACTGAAAATTGATATTTTTCCTAAAACTCGAGCAATCTCGTGAGATCAAGTACTGCATATACGATTTACTCGTAGAGAAAATTCAAAATGTATTCGCGAGAGTATTGTTTGGGAACATATTTAATTCAAAAAAAAAGATGGAATTTACTCGTTTCGAAGTGGAATTTGATGAAATATTCATAATTAGTATATATCATGTTTCAGACTAGTGTATAATACGTTCGAAATGTTCAAAGTTGAGGCTGTAATCCATTTAGAAAGTTTTCGTTTATACGCTTTTTAGTGCTATGTCAAGCTGTTGAAACTTTCGTCGTTCATATTTGGTTTTAAATTTTTCAAACACAGTGTGGAGGGTTTCTAATCGGTAGATAGCCTACTTACGTAGGTAAAGTAGGTATAATATTACTCGTGGTGTGGTAAAACCTTTTCTATTAATGGCCGTATTACCTTTCACCTCGTCGCGGATTGTCCTTGATTCGTGTCCATAATGGCGTATATTTTCTTTTTTATAATTCCATATTCTTGGGACCGAACCAAAAGCTCGTTATAATACCCTCGGATCAGTAACCTATCTCTAAGCCTAATAGAACTCGTAATATACTTGTACCTACGTCTATGCGTAAAGCTTGCACGACGATAACTCCTACGAAATGGAGAAAAAAAACGTTTTGGGAGATATTCGTTTTAGAATATGTCGAAATTAATGATTTATTAAACACCCTCGAGGCTCGAAACCAAATTTCAAAATATAAAAAAAGCGAACGTGTTCAATTTACTGTGCCAAAGATTATGAGGACGAAAACGTGTCGTAGGTGGCGAGTTGGAAGAATTGCAGGGAAGGTGTCATGAGGTGTAATGTGTACGTGGTGTTTCTTCTTCTATAATGCCATTCTCATGGCTCCCATGTCTCAAATTTAATATGTATCACGTTGAATAATTTTTTTAAGGAATAATGTCGGAAGTTCATTTTTGGTAAAACTTTTGTTGCATGTATTTTCAAATTAACCATCTACTTTTTTAGTTTCATTGTCGTATTTTCCTACGACCGCGATATTGTGTTATTTTTGGAACTGAAATATAGTAGCATGTTCATTTTGAACACATCACGAATAAATATTTTTAAAAATGAAATTATTTACTTTCTCGTCTATACGTTAAATCTACCCAGACATGAAAATTTTCCACTGGTGTAGTATTCCAGCGATCCCTTTCTACAAAAATAAATAAGAAAGCTGCTAGTTTCATAAGAAATTATTTCAAAAAAATAAACGATTAGGTACAAATTACAATACGTCTAAAATTCCGTTTTGAACGAAAATCATATATTAACCAAAGTTTATTGAGTGTTGATAATGGGTACCTATGTCAATTTACTTATTGACTTTCCTCAATTTGACATTTAGTGGCGATTTTTAAATAAAGAAAAAGAATGCTCGATTAGGGTTGTCGTGAGATACGTACGTACATTGTGTTCAAAAATTATTCGTTATGTATCTAAATTGTTTTCCTATTCATAGGTATCATCGATTGCTATATTGAGAGGTTTTGTAGAAAATGAAAAAGTAAACCGTTAAATTATTTAATAGTGCGAAACGACTTTCGTTCGATAAAGAAGCAATTTAAATGACACGTTTAATTTAAGCAACAAGTTTTTCGGTTAAAAGGTCGACTCTAATATCGTAGCTAAAAACTATTAACGCCAATTCGCCAATTTGCTGCTTTAATTTTCTATCGTTACTCGAGTAATCGTTTCCATAAAAATCGAATTAAGGATATTTAATGCAGCGTGCCCTGATCCTGATATATTATAACATACCTACCTATTTCTATTTATAATGGTAAGAAACACATCCTGAATTGATGTTAATATATTTGCCAATCGGAGTAATTGCAGGAATAAGTGTCCTTTTTCCGTTTGAATTTTGTTTAGTACCTACCTCTTCCTTTTTTTGTAAATATTATAAAGATATTAAGCCTATAAATTCGTCAATATGTCGTAAAAATTATTTTAAAAATTTTAAAATCAATCAGCTGTCTTAAAAATTGTTTAAAAATGTGTAAAAATTATCAAAATATGTCACGAAAATTATTTTAGATTTTTTACGGCAAAAGTTATTGCAAACGTAATTATAAAAAGTGTCAAAAATCTCATAGAAATGTTCAAACAGTTCATAAAAAAATAAAATTATCGTAAGAAGAAATATATTAAATGTTGCAAAATGTAATGAAAATTATTTGAAATGTTATTAAATGGTTGAAAAGTTCAGAAAAAAATTAGGAAAACAATTGTAAAAGTAACAAAACATCATAAAAATGTTCGAAATATGGTAAATCTGTTTAAAGTGGTATAAAAATGATAGAAAAGTTCAAAAAAAAATTATTAAAACCATTGTAAAAGTCACAAAAAAATCGTATGTTTTGCAAAATGTTATAAAGTGGTTTGAAATGACACGAAAATTATTGAAAATGTCGTATGAATGCCATAAAAATTGCGAGAGAACAAAATTTGTTGACGTAATTCAACAAAAAAGTCCCCGTCATTTCCATACTACCCATGAAATTATAAACCATAGGATATGCTTTTGCTAATTAAAAATTTTTTTCCAATTCCAAAAAAGTCTGACATAATTTCTAAAAGTCAATGGAAATCTAAAAATTCTTCCAAATGCATACAAAAAAGCCTGACAAAATGTGTCAAAGGCAATGGAAATCTGAAAATTTTTCCAAGTCTAATAAAGTGTGACAAAATGTTTCAAAGTCAATGGGAATCTGAACATTTTTCCAAGTCCAAAAAAGTCTGAAATAATGTCTAAAAGTCAGCGTTTCACAATTTCGTGACAGAATTTCGTTACAGAATTTTGCACGAGACCACTATACCCATAGCAAAAGCATATCCTATGCTAAAACAATTTTTCCATGATTTTTTTACTAGCAAATTTTAATTTTCGTTTTCATAGTCAATTTTGATGTTTTATTAACTACGAGTGCATAATTCGTAAATGTGATAATATTTTAAACCACGTTTACTATAATGTGACAACTTTTACGATATTAGCATAGGATATTCTTTTACTACGGGGAGCAATCTCGCGAAAAATCCCGTCACGAAATTCCGTGACGCTGACTTTTAGACATAATGTCAGACTTTTTTGGACTTGAAAAATGTTTAGAGATAATGCTGACTTTTAGACATTTTGTCAGACTTGACTTTTGGACATGTCATGGACATGGGAAAATTCTTAGATTTCCACTGACTTTAAGACTTTTTGTCACATTTTATTAAACTTGGAAAATTTTTCAGATTTCCATTACCTTTGACACATTTTGTCAGACTTTTTTGTATGTACTTGGAAGAATTTTTAGATTTGCATTGACTTTTAGAAATTATGTCAGACTTTTTTGGAATTGAAAAAAAATTTTAATCTGATGCAAAAGCAAATCCTATGTTTTATACTTTCATGGGTAGTATGCAAATGATAGGGAACTTTTTTATTTTGTTATTAGCATTTATGACTTTTTTGAACACATTTTCGTGATTTTTCATCGGTACTGATTTTTATTACGTTTCAGCCAAAGTTCATAATAATTTTCCACCATTTCAAACCATATTCACCAAAATTTCATAACTTTTTCAAAAAATCCATAGTTTTTAACAGTTGAGTTAAAGCATTCAATTTAAAAAATGCTGTATTTTCCCCCTAAAAAAACAGGAAACTAAAGACAGGTTGTAGAACTGACTAGGAAACAATTAAAGGTCAGATGAATTTTTAGCATAGGATATACTTTTGCTGTGAGTAATTCCGTGAAAAACGTCACGAAATTTAGTCATGAAATTTACGAGGATGATTTTAAACATTTTGTTAGACAAGACTTTTTGGACTTGAAATTTTTTATGGATCATGTTGACTTTTACACATTAGGTCAGACTTTAGGCTTTTTTTAAATTTGAAAAAATTCCAAAATTTTGACTTTTTGAACTTGAAAGAATTTATATTCAATGGCTTTTACACATTTTGCCATAAATTACACCTTCTGTACTTGGAAGAAAATTTTTCAGATTTCAAACGACTTTCTGAACAGAAAACTTCAGAGATCTTAATGCGGACTTTTACCTATTTTACCTTTTTTTTTGAACTTCTTACTTAAGACTTTTCGGACTTTGGAAATCTCAGAAATTCAATTGACTTTTAGACATTTTGTCAGACAGCCTTTAACCTAATTTAAAAAAAAATGTATGTGTGTAAAAGTCAGACATTGTGTTACGCTGGATTAATTTGACTTTTTGAAATTGGAAAATTTCATAAATTTTGACTTTTTTACATCTGGAAAATTTTTAAAATTTAAAACGATTTTTTGTACTTGGAAAAATTCAGGATTCTCGCTGACTTTGTACTCTGTTTTTGGTAGCCTTTAAACTTTTCGTAGATATTTGGAAAATTTAGACATTTTGTCAAACATTTGAATTGACTTTTTGGACTTGAAATTTCTTTTTTGAAATTTCAAACGACTTGTAGTTGGTAAAAAAATCAGAAATCACACTGACTTTCAAACATTTTTGTAATACAGAAATTGTATTGGGTCAATCTAAAAATCAGTCACGAAATTCTCCAATGGCTTTTGGACATTTTGTATGACATTAGACCTCATTTGACTTTTTGTTGGACTTGGAAAAATGTTTAAGAGTTCAAACGATTTTTTTGGTTTAGAAAAAGAACCAGAAATCATGGTGACTTTTAGGTATTTTGTCAGACAAAAATTGTACTTCTTGGATCAATCTGACTTTTTAGGCTTGGAAAATTTTAGAGACATTTAAGTTTCAACTTTTTCGTTGTTTGAACGAGTAAAAGCACATCCTATGTTTAATACTTTTATATACGTAGTATGGAAAAAGAGCCAATTATGGGGTCCAGGGGCTCGACGAAGCGCGAAGGTCCGAATTGATTTTCTGGTTCGATGAAAGGTATTCCCAAAATATTTAAATTAACTACCCCTTTAGTTTTAAAACTTTTTCAGTGCAGATCATAACTACAAAAATAAATCTAAAAAGATCGGGAGCAAATACATTTTTAAATTTAATATCGCCCCTATTTTCATGCTACCCACAAAATTTGAAAACATAGAATATGCTTTTGCTCTTTGTTCTATTTACAATTCATTTCTATACATCAACCTACCTACTTATTTTTTTTCCAATTCAAATTTCAAAAAATATGTGTTTGCCTGATAAAATGTCTAAAAGTCCGCATTATTTCTAAAATTTTCTACTTTCAAAAAGGCAGTAAAAATCTGAAAATTCTTCAAGTGCAAAAAAGTCTGTCAAAATGTCTGAAAGTCAGGGTTATAGAATTTACAAATCCAAAAAGTCAATCGGTCGAAATCATGTCGGTCAGTCGGTCGTTTTTCGCGGAATTACTCATCGCTAAAGCATACCTATCCTATGCTAAAAAAAAAAGAAATCTCAACTGTTGAATTAATTATTCATTACGCGAATTAAATTAAGAATCAATCACCCAACTTGCTTGCAGCTAAAATTCTCACTTTCCATTACCCGACCTTTCGCTATGCTATTATTAATGCAACCGAATGAAAAAAGTTCACTCTTCTGAAGGGCACAAACCTCGCCATATACCTTTCTAGACTTTGATAAAAAGTTATAAGCATTTCGAAGTATTCAAAGTTAACAAAAGAACAAAGATTTTTGCCATAACGCCTTCAATATTGAATTTAGAAAAAAGTTGCCTGACGAAATTTGTTGTAAAAAATGAATGCGATGTAATCCCCCCCTCTCCTCCTTCGCGGTTGGCATCGACGATTATTTCAATTTCCTCAAAGAGAAAAACATCATTCTTTTCTTATGCAAATTCATTTTTTGGAAAATAAAAGAAATTGAAAAATCTTGCAGAGGGGTAAAATTTCATTTCGAACGACGATACCGAGGCTGCTCTGTGGTGTAAAGGTTCCAACAACTCGTATACGTGATTTTATATTACTGCAAGAGGAAATTCACCCAGTATATACGAGGAGACCTTATGTAGGTATAAAATCTATTTCAATATTACGTGCAGAAAAACACGTGTATGATATAAGAGATTGAAAATAATCATAAGCACAGAGACAGACAGAGCTAATTTCAATTGGCATACTTCGTTATTTTTTTCCCATATACGATGATGGTAGTGGACTAATTTCGAAGATATTTATGTTTCAAAGTTGTACAAGTATATGGTTGATTTATTACCAAATTTGTAATGAATTTATAAAGGATAAGTTACGTATTAAAGTCTGCCAAACGTTTCCTTCGTACGTAACATCTAAATTCATACATGTGCAAACTTTCTATAATATATCATTAATCACGTTTTGGAAATTAATTAATAACGTTTCGCTTTACCAAACCAGAGTTAACCTTTTGCGTGAAAATGCTTAAGCGCTCGAAAAGTAAGTAAAACGAAAAATTTATTGCTACAAAACAACATATATGTAGGTATAGACCTACTATATACGTGGGTATTTTATATCGACGTTTTTTTTCTCTCTCTCTCTCTTTCTAATAACGTCCCATAAATAAAGGAGCAGAAAATTAAGTACAAAGTAGACTTGACATAGGTAGAGATTGAATTGAAAAGGAAAAAATTCATATGTTAGTTCAACTATCTATCGAACGGAGTGTCTTATTATATATTTTGACGAAAATTTGTGCTGGCCTGTTGAGCCACGCCAAATGATTAAATAACGTAATGAAAAAAAAAGTTACCTTTGAAAGTACCGTAGTACGTGGTGAAAACAAAAGAATGTTATGGTAATTCTTTAAAATATTCAAATATCTTTGTTTAATTTCAATATGCTACTGGGGCAAATACTTTTGGAAAAGTTGTTGATCGAAAAGGAGGAAAAAATGTAAAAAATTTCGTACTCCGGTGTTGTTTTTAAATTTATTTGTAAATGAATAGGTAACCTAATTTTTTCCTTCTTTTTTGTGTGTATTCTTTTGCCAATGTACATTCTTTCGTTTTTCTCTTTTATGAAATTTTTGGAATTTTTTAACTAACTTTTACAACTCTGCTGGGTACGTTTTTTTTAATATGAACATTTTTTTTCCTTTTTTTTGTGCGTAGAAAATTACTCGTACGTTCGTTTTACCTGGTGATTTTTTTTGAAAAAAAAAATGTATTTATGTAATTTTGTCTTAACAAAGAGATCAGAAATGCAGCAAGGAGCAAAGTTTTAATTTCGAGAAATGAATTGTACCTTTACCTCATTATAATTTCATCATTGTATACTAGTATTTATTTATTACGTAAATGTGTAGATAATACAATGTTTAAAGCAACCTCTCGAGTATTCGAAATCCAAACTGTTGAAAAAAAGTCCGAAGTTCAGTTCGCGTTTTTGTCTCACCATTTTTTTTTTTCTTACTTGATGAATGTTTATTTATTTTTTTTTCAAATTTAGTTGCGATTCCCTGGAAAGTTGGAACCATTGTATTTAAAATTTTAAAACGGTGTAAAATTTACGAACTGTAACGTTTTTATGTAGCATTCGGTATCATACGAATCATAAATCCTATTAGGACATTTATCATAGTCAATTCGAGAATTACGTTTAAATAGCTTATTGCGTGCTTTTGAAACTAAACTGAAAATAGGTAGCCTATTAATTTTTATCATTACACATGGGACTTCATATATATGTACCTATACTTCACTTGGTAATGTGATGCTCGACTCGAACGAATACCAATTTTATGCGATACTGGAATACATTTTACATGAAAGGAAAGATATAGGTAACGTATAAGGTCCGAAGGAAATGCTCGAGAGCTCGTTAAAAATAAATAATATATCTTGTATACAGATGTCCTATCGTATCGATATGTTACATAGGCTTGCTCATTGTTTCTTAATCACACCATATAGCCTTTGTATGTAAAAATAACACTGTGATGTTATTCTATAGAGGCAATTGGTATATGTACGTTTTGCTCATTCGGAAGTAAATGCGTATCCCTAATTATATGTATAATTTGATTTAGTATACCCTTTCACTTAATTAACCTGACGGGCTGATGGAGGTAAATACCTTTGAATTAGACCCTCATAATGATTCTTGTATGTTCATTATCTTTTTTTAGCGGTTTGACCTATCGATTGTTTGTTTGATTTTTTATTTAGGAAATGACTAATGAATTGACGATTTAATTATAAAAATTGGAAATACAAGGTGGCCTATTCAGAAGATCGATTGTTATGAAAATGGAATAGAAATATTTTGAATACAAAAATCTCGAAACTTAAGCTATCTAGTAAAAAATAATATGTTGTTAGAGAAAGAAAATTTCAAGGTCTACAATTTTCATCCCTTACATTTTTTTCATAGCACCCTTAGTTTGGCTAAAAAATCCACGTTTAATGGAAAATTTACGAAGTCGATAATTTCAA
The DNA here is from genome assembly GCA_900064475.1 of Pseudococcus longispinus. Classification (NCBI taxonomy): domain Eukaryota; kingdom Metazoa; phylum Arthropoda; class Insecta; order Hemiptera; family Pseudococcidae; genus Pseudococcus; species Pseudococcus longispinus. The sequence continues at coordinate 17,405 of FIZU01036798.1, forward strand.
AAACAAAAATCACGTCTGACTGCAAAAATCTCGAAAGGTAAGCCTTCTAGAAAAAAAAATAATCATTCGTAGAAGAAGGAGAATTTCAAGCTCTACACTTTTCATCCCTTGCTTTTTTTTCGTAGCGCCCTTGTTTTGGCTAAAAAATCCATGTTTAGGGGAAACTTGCTAGGTCGATGGTTTTGAAAATCAAGAAAAAAACTAAAAAATAGCATCGACTTTGTAAATTTACCATAAACATGGATTTTATGGCCAAACTAGGGATGCTGCAAAAAAAATGCAAGGGATGAAAATTGTAGAGCTTAAAATTCTCCTTCCACTAAGAGCTATTTATTTTTTTCTAGAGGGCTTAATTATCGAGATTTTTGTAGTCAAAGTACTTACTAATTCTTTTTTTTCATTTTCAAAACCATTTACCTTATAAGTGGGCCACCCTGTGTCCCTGAATCTACATGGTAATTGATCAAAAGGATCATTTCTTGATAACTGTTCGCGAAATTGTACCACGAAGATTAATCATTTTTTAAAATATTTCTGAAGATCGTGAACTTCGAGAGTAGAGGCTGACTGCCGCAAATCGAAGCTCTCGCGATCCAATTTTTGGCTGAAATAGGGGTTTTCGAATTTTTTAATAGGAACGCGGATGATAGGGTGAGTTGTCTTTGACTTCTTTTTAGAAAATTGGAGGGGGATTCAAAAAAAGTTGTGAGATGGTGTCAAAACCTCGCGGAAATAATTTAGTGTCTCAGGCTTGAACCTTTCACCCTGCGGAGGGGGTTCAAAATTTTCAAATTAAAAAAAAATAAAAAAAAAATTGATTAGGTATTTATTTTTTTGATAATAATTAGTCATATTACATCCGTTTAAGGGTAAAAAAATATTTTAGTAATTTTTTCCCCAAAATCGTCTTAGGTATTTCAAGTTATTCTACGATTTTGGAAATCCTGCACATACAAATATAATTTTACATAAAATTTTCCATTTTGGGTTCAATTTTCACCCGAGATGAACTTTAAATTACTCCCAGATCTCTTTTCCCTTATCTGGGGGTTCTCAAATTTTCGTATAATTCGTAATTTGACGAAATTATAAGGCAATTTGAGAACTCCAAAAAAAGGGAAACAGGTGTGGGGTAATTTCAAGTTCATCTGGGGTGAAAATTGACATCCAAATTTCATGTAAAATTATAATATGTGCAGGATTTCCAAAATCGCAGAATAACTTATACATGGCCATATTTCAAAGTGACGTAAGATCTTTAAAAAAGTGGAAACAATTGTTAAAATAGGTTGTTTACCTATCTTTAAACGGATATAATATAACCAACATGACTAATTATCATCAAAAAACACAAAAAAATTAAATTTTTTTTTGAAAATCTGAAAATTTTGAAACCTTTTGCAGGATTAAAAGGTTTAAACCTGAGACTTAATTTTTTTTCATGACTTTTTGACACCACCTCACAACTTTTTTTCGAACCCTCCCAACAACTTTCCAAAAATAAACAAAGATGACCCACCCTAGTGGATAATATTATGAGTTTCACCTCCCTAAAACTTGGGGAAAGCCATCTTTTTTGATCCGAAAAATCCATCTCAAAATGCAAAAGATGTAATTTAACGATGATGCTCTCCTCTGAAAATCCTGAAAAGTTTATTTCCTTACCTTTAGTAGATAAAAAAAACATAGAAATTTCCCTGAATTCAATTCACAAGATCGCAACAAACAATTGATTTTCCTCAAAAAATTCAAAAATCCCACTTGTTGATATCTATTAGCCAGTGTTTTAGCATAGGATATGCTTTTGCTATGGGGAGTGATCTCGTGCAAAATTCTGTACCGAAATTCCGTCACGAAATTGTGTAACACTGACTTTTTGACATAATGTCAGACTTTTTTGGACTTGAAAAAATTCTTAGATTTCCACTGACTTTAAGACATTTTTTCACACTTTAATCGACTTGGAAAAATTTTCAGATTTCCATTGCCTTTGACACATTTTGTCAGACTTTTTTGTATGTACTTGGAAGGAATTTTAGATTTCCATTGACTTTTAAACATTATGTCAGACTTTTTCGGAATTGGAAAAAAATTTTTAACAGCAAAAGCATATCCTATGTTTTATAATTTCTAGGGTAGTATGGAAATGACGGGGACTTTTTCTTCTATGAATCATGATTCGTATTAGGTAATGAAAAAAATCGTTGGGAGATTGTAATTCGAGAAAAAACGACAAAAATGAAGTCCAATGTTGAAAACGTGATTATAAGAAAAAAAGTGAAAATTCAGGTTTAAAAATGTCAAAAATGTTGACAATGTTTAACCATTTTTTTACTCTTCGAATTTTGACATGGGTATGTCGGGGGGGGGGATCATAGCTTGAATTTTGAACAGTTTTCATTGTAATTTTTTCCTTGTAAAGTTATTTCGAACTTCATTTATATATTTGAATCATTCGAAATGTCCTCGAAAACGTTCAAAATGACATAAGAAGGGTCCAATTGTGATGAAACTAGTTCAAATTATTATAAAAATTCGTAAAAACAGTGAAAAATTGTTGATTGCCAAAATTGTTTACATTTTGAAAGCTGCATTTTTCAATTTATTTTTGATGGATTACGATTTCTCGACAAAGTGAGATATGTATGTACTAGAATTTTTGGAAAAAATTAATGTAATTCTGATTGATAAGTAACTGTTGCGGAATTCTGTACTTACTCAAGTTTTAAGAAAATAGGTCGTCCAATTTTTTACTTATTTACTCGTACTTGTTGTTTTTATGTGTCATAAGCTATATGTATTCCCGCTAGGCCAAAGGCACAGGATTTATGGAGGAGGGGGTTGACTGAGGCATTTAATCTAGAAGACTGAACCAGAGGACATGAGATGAGAATAGTGAGACTGTAATCGGGGAATTGCAGAGAGAGCATTGATGGATGATATACAGCTTATACCAGTTAAAAATTATCTGAGAAAGTTGCAGTTTTTCTGCCAATCGACTTCTTTTCTCGAGGTCTACAACCACACAAGGTATGAAAAAAAAAATCTATGACCCAAAGTACAATTTTTGAAACATGCAGTTTTAGAAGTTACTTGGCATATGCCTATTCAAGCTTTCATTTCTATAAATATAAAGTAATCGTTTCATTTTGATATAAACAGAGCTAAATAAGATACAAAAGAATAGCACCCTTTATGCTAGGAAAAATATTGCTTTTAATTTTTGCAAAAATAATTCCTGCTAGAAATATTCCAAGTGGTAAAACTACGCATAGAAAAAATTTCAAACGTTAAAACGAAGTGGTTTGCTTTGGAAAGGAACATTTAATTTTGACTAACACAGGCTGAATGAGAAAACAGCCAAATGTTTTTTCCTCTTTCTACTCTCACCACGGTAAAATGTTACAAAACTCTAAAAAGCGCAATTATTAAATCAAAGATTTTCCTCTTATTTGATGCAGTTTGTATTTAGAGAAGTGAATGTAAAAAGTTATACGGGACAGGGTAACGTTTCAAAGAAAATTTTAATTAAATGCCGGCCCACTCTTGAAAACGACGTGGTGGGTATTTTTTATTCGGTTGGCTCGTGTATTTTGTGGAAATAAATACGTGTATTACGCGAAGGTATTCCAATTCATCAACAATTAATACTTGAAATACATTTGCCAGTAGGTAGAACCGCGAAATAGAAATATACATTTTTTCGTAATACCTACTTGAAACCGAAAATAACTGGTGTTTTTTCTTTGCGCCCACGTAAAACAGTTTAATACACGAAGCAAGGTATTTTTAGAAAACGTGGAATTATTTATTCATCTCTGGTGATGAATTTTATTTTTACTCCTTTTTTTGCCCTGAAAATTCTAATGTTCATTTGTCCATTGAATTAACGAATGGTTGTTATGCAGACACGAGTACTTACATCATGATTTATTATTAGGTACGTTTTTATTTATTTGAAACAAAATAACCTCCTACGTACATGTTGCTTCTTTACAAAATAGAAATAGAAATTATGAAAAATAAAAATAAATTCAAAAAATGCGAGATGTTTCATAATATGCTTACTTGAAGTAAAATGATGAAAGTAGGGAATTTTTAGCTGATCGTTTTCATTTTTTCTACGACTGTTTTCTTCTTTTCATGATTTCGATGATACAAAAAATTTGAAAAAATTTGATTGATTTGATTCAATACGTTGCTCCTGGGATTCAAGCAACCAGCAAAAAAAATACTTGCATTCAGATTGAGTTGTCTAGGTACTGGTTTGAAGGATGTACATTTCCTATGAAACACCCTGTATGGCGCTTAAATCAGAATTCGTGAAATCGGGAGCAATTTTGGCCAATTTCGAGTGAACTATATTTTCTCTGACGAAATTCATCAGTGAAAAATGAATAAAAATGGTCTAATCACCAGTGGTAATTTGTGATCATTACGTTTTCAGTGAAATTGGGATCCATCGATTACAATCAAACAAAATTTCTCGTTGCATCATTGATGAATTGATGATTTGTTTTTTAATTCAAAATCAGTCAACAGTTAAATCAAGAGTAATGTTGACAGAATGATTGTACCACAATCAGTGAAATGAATTTCAACTAAAAATCAATGAAAGTAACTGATGATTCAAACTATTACCTTTTTAGCGGAAAATTAGTTACAAATTACAAATAAATACATTGTACTTAGAACTTCTTATAAAAATATATTTCACTGATTGAAGTTTACCTATCTCAAAAGTCCAAGCGATTAGTTAGCATGAAAAAAGCCGGGTACTTACACGTTTTTTTTTTTTCAATGCGAGTTAGCTCGTGATTTTTCTCCCCGTATGGACCAAAGAAAATTTTTGGGGAAGGGGAGTCACTAAAAGTTGCACTTAGGAGTCAAACAGAAAGGGATTTTGAGAGTAGAAACTCTCCTATTTCTGCAAATGAAGGAGTAGGGGTGTATCTTCGACCATATATTTAATATATGGTCGAAGGGGTGTATTTGGTATCATTCCCATATTATTCGACCCTTTTGAATCAAATCAATCCGTCAGTAGTTTCCCGATTGAAAGTAGAGAAGTGGCATAGTTGTGAGATTTGTGTCGCAGAAAATGAGCGAGTTTTGTTAGAGCGGAGGTAAAATCACAATTTTTCATTTTTTGAGTCATGCAAGGGTGACCAATGGGGTCAAGAAACACGTCTTCAATGTAATTCGAACTTCCTGAACTCGAATTCGAAGTTTTTTTCCTGATAGGAAGAAGGAAATTCTCGCAATTACCAAATTTACTCAGCGTTAAATGCCAAATTTTTGGTTCAATTTCCATTAAATCGCAGTTTATCGTTTCCTAATCCTTATACCTTTAACCGATTGGGGTACAAAACCTATTTATAAAGTAATTCGAGCCTCTTGAATTGAACTGAAATTCGAAGTTGGTTTCCAGATAGCAAGCAGGGACTTCTCGAAAATATCGAATATGCATAAAGCATAGTGACCGATTTGATGCTCAAATTCACAAAATTTTTTCATTTTCAGAAGAACAGCTTTTTCTCACTTCAAAGTAGAAAAAAAAATTATGGAGTAAAAAATGACAGATTTTCAACGTTCTACAACTTTTGTTCGAAACTTTTTTCGTATCGTCAATTTAGCAAATTTTTTCATCCAGATGTTTCCGAAAAAATACATTGTGGTAAAAAATCGTGATACGACAAGAAACTTGGAAAAAAAAGTTGTAGAGTATTAAAAATTCATAATTTTTTGTTCTACAATTTTTTTCCTTTTCTTCAGTGGTGAGAAACTATTCTTCATAGAAGATAGGAATTTATGCGTACCTAGTAGACCTATGAATTTTTACGAAAGTTAGTCATTTTCTGCGACACAAATTTCATGATTATGCCAATTATCTAATTTCAATCAGGAAAGCAATGACGGATTCGAATTCAGGATGATCGAATTATATGGAAGTGATACCAAACATACCCCTACCCCATTATGTGCAGAAATATGAGTGTTTTCAATCCTAAAATTCCTATCTGCTTATCCCCAAGGGCAATTTTTGATGGCTCCCTTCCTCAAAATTTTCTGTTGGTTCATACGAAAATGTCAATTTGTGCAAAAAAAAATAAGAAAAACTAAGGTCACAAAATTTTGAATGCTTGTTTTTTAGTGCAAAATAAACCATTTTTATGGCGTCTGCGAGTTTAATCGAAATCAGAGGTGTGTTTTTTAACTCTTCGGTCTACGAAAATTTTATTTTTTAACAGAACTAATAACTTCATTCAACCATTTCAACTAATTCATCCTTCATACCCGACCAAGTTTGTAATTGAACAAAATCTAGGGGTTAAAAGAATATTGGGAAGCGTAATCGATTGCTACCTATTTTCATTTATTATTTTTCTGTTGGAAAATTCATATTCCCAAGATTTCTTAGAAGCCATTTTCTGAGTCTCTTCCACCGAAGGGAAGAGACACAATTGATTGACACAATTTTCCATCTCTTACCTCAAATTTGTGGTTTACCATTTTCTCCTGTTACTGTCTCGGGCTGAATATTGATCACGTCGTTAATGCTCGTACCATTAACGTTTTAATTGCTTTGATTAACTTTAAAAGTTACGAGTATCGCGACTTGATCTCATTTTTCGTTCTTACATAAAATAAATAGGCACGAGTATTAAAAATGGCTGTGTTGATGATTAGTACCTACACAAACATTTGGCGACAGATAACGAGGAATTAGTGTTAGTTCGTCTGCTCAAGCAAAATATCTTACACATTCATTATAAACAGAGTTATCGTATGTTGATATCACAGTAGGTTAATGAAATTGAAAGAAACGTAATGCTTTTATCTAAAAAGAAATAGGTACTAAGTATATACACAACAACTTGTGTGTACCTTTACGTGTATACGTATAATACGTCGTATACTTATGTGAAGTTATTTGACATCGTGAAAAACTTGTCGACAGACAGCAAAACTATTAAAGAATAAAAGAGCTATTGTACCATACGCCACGTTGTATCCTTGTTGCACTCGCAAAAACGTCTAATACCTAAATATATAAATTTGTTTGCGAAAATACAAAATAAAATTACATATAACTCGAAACGAGATTATATAGTGGTGCAAATGTTCTCGTCATATGGAATTACTCCACCGTCGCTATTTTACTCAACACCTAGATATGTTGGTATATATCACATCAATGAAACCGTGAAAATGATTTAAGAATAGGGTTAAATTATACGAGAAGTAATTTTGTAATTGTTTCATCGCTCTTGTTCGTTTCAAATTGTACCGTTATATTACAAGCGGTATTTGTGAAAAGAAAAACACTCCAAGTTTCTCGTATACGTACCTACTACCTACCATACTTGCGTTAATTTTCTAGTAACCTACTGGTCTTGAATGTTTCGAAACGTAAATCGAAAGTTCAAGTGTTTCTTTGAAGAACACATCCCTCTACCTACTTACTAGTTAGCTCTAGATATACGTATTATGTCTCCTTGAAATGAATTGTTCTACTTTATATCTACGAAATGAAAATAACTACGAGTATTTTGGTTCGAGGAATTTCTTTATTCGATGTTGTTGAGTCGATATGATTTATACAAATAGATCTCACAAAACGAAAATAAATCATGGTGTTTGCCAATCGAGAAAATCAAAGAAAGTCGAGATTTTTAAAGCGGACCAAGAAATTCATTTCATCAAATTATGAAACTACTAAAGAAGCCGAATTAATTTTTCAAAAAACATTGAAAAAAATGATAAAAATGTCTGTTTTTGCTATAGATTGCACGATTTTTTGAAAAAATGTTGCCCTCGCAATATTTTCTCTTCCACACTGTTCTTTTGGCTTGAAAACTTCAATCAGAGCAACCCTTTTATATCTCCAAAGAGGTGTGAAAATACTGAAAGCATTTACTTAAAAACAGTTATAGGCTCATCCATTAAAATTGTTATAAAAACGTTCGGGCTAAATATCGTAAAATATTTTTGTAAAGGCAAGGAAAAGGTTATTGGAAAGTCATAAATTTTTACTTGAGCGAACGAGTTGACTGAACGAGAGAGTTGATATTTATTTGTTTGAATGAGGTGATCATTGTGTGAAATTTTCAGCATAAAAATAAATTCTTTGCTTTTTGATGAAATAGAACGAGATGAACCAATTGGAACGAAAAATGGGGGGGGGGGGCAAAATTCGTGTTAACTTGGGTAAAAAAAATATGATATTTTGAGAACATTTTTACTTTGCTTATTAATTCAAACGAGGGGAAAATTAGAAAAAAATCTTCCTTTTGTTAAGGAATGGAGGGGAGTTGGGTAAGCCCTTATTTTCAACTTTTGAATTTTTTGCTTCCACCGCCAAAATTGTCCCTTCTTATGAGAAAATAATTTTCTATTAAACATAGGATATGCTTTTACTTTTTAGGTAAAGTCTAACAAAATGTTATAATGTCTGATAAAATGTCTAAAAATCAATGCGATTTATGAATTTTTCTCAAATTCATAAGGTCTAATGGTTGATAAAATATTCAAAAATATTTCTGAATTTTTTCAAGTCCAAAAAGTATAATGTCTGACAGAATGTCTAAAAGTCAACATGATCCCCGAAATTTTTTTCATGTCCAAAAAGTCCTGAGTCCAAAAAAGTCTGACAAAACGTCTATAAGTCATTGTCGAGGAATTTCCTAAAAATATTCATCACATTTTTGAAAATTTGAGAAAGATTTGGCATCATTTTTTTTTGCATGTGTGGGGTTGAAACTTTTTAGGATTTATTTTTTCATAAAAAAGAACAAGTGACTCATTGGGGACCTAACAAATTAGGAAAAAAATGCCATCAAGTATAAGTAAGAAGGACCGTGAGGATGGGGAGATAAAGTAAATTACTTGTTTTACAAAATTGTTCAAAATAGCAGGGCTGGGGTACACTTTTCTGCTTTCATCTTGTGTTTGGTTCTCCTCGCTAAGTCTTGGTTCGTTTTTTTTTCATGCTTCCCCTTGAAATCATCGCAATTTTGTGCAAAAAAATATGAAATTGGGGTTTTCATATTTAACAGACAATTAGACCAAATGATTAGACCTTTTAGAAAAGCGTTTGAAATGCATCAGTTGTATAGTTTTTTTTTTCAAAAATTCCCCCCGATTTTTATTCACTCTGGGAATTTTGGTAGGCACGTGTAAAAATTCTGCTCATGTAAAGTAATATTTTCGTGCTTCTATTCGATGTTTCTTACTTTAACACCTTACACGTATTACGGAAGTTACAAATTACGAAATTATAAAACGTAGCCCTCCTACCTGCATATACTTTGCGTGAATTGAAAACAAGAGTACCATACATTTACGAAACTAGGTGAATTTTCTCAAAAGGCCTCGAGGACTACCGAGTGATGTCGTATTATTTTGAGTACCTCACTTGGATAATTTGTCAGCCAACTTTACGTGAAATTTATTCCAAGATGATACTCGAATACAAAACTTTCTCCAAATGATGGTATCCTTTTTCAGGTAATTTTTCGAACGACGTTAAAAAATTCACCCTTATTATTTACAGCCGAATTAATTATTCGTCGAGATTGTGTTTCCTGTAGTAAAATACCCACTTATTCTTAATGTTGACTCGGTGTGACGTTCCGAAGAGTTTGGGTTTTGTGAGTTTGAGCAGTCAAGAGCGAAAAGGTTTGGGTTATAACGAAGTGAAAGTGGTAATTATTCAGGTTCAATGTAGCTCATTCGTCGGCATTTTTTTCTACCCAATTTCTAAGAAATTATTTTGCCCGTTGCATTTTTTCCCTATATTTATCTGCTATTTTATTCTCAGATTTAGAACAATGCAACGGTTAAATATCATAATTACATGCAACGTTTATAGAACACGAATGATCGAAAGTTTATAGATATGTATCTTTTCGCAACCCATCAACCGTAGTCCTCTTACCCGTTGTAAAAAAATGCTTGAATAAGTACATATAACCCTTGGTTGACATTGAGCCACAATGTATAAAGCACCTCGTTTTGTAAATTTCAACAACGATAGCAGGTGTTTCACTAATGATGCTTTTCCGCCTCACTTTAATCACGACTTTTCGCCAAGATATCTTCACTTTCTTTTCCTGCAGGAATGTTTTTTTTATCGGTAGGCACTTTAGTGTTAATTTTCAACGCGATTCTGTTGTGTGTTTTTTTTTCGCTCGTTAACGTTAGTCCGAAATGGTAATTCAACGTATTTAATTATCGTCATAAATTTTCAATTTAAACAAACGGTATGCTGCAGTGGGTACTTTCAACAATATTCCCTAAAAACATCTTTTTATAATTAATTTCGGCCGGAAAGATTAACTATAACGTTTTACATGCTATTTTAATAATAACGTGGCTTATTTTTACTATTATTTATGGTCTAAATTTTATTTTAGATTAGGTTTATTCGTTTTGTAATCATCTGTATTGCGGTTACAGAGTCAGGTGGTTGGAATGAAAAAGAGAATAAATGGATTTTTCGAACATTATTTGGTAGTTATACTTTTTTTGGGAGGGGATGGCATATGGTGTATATCATATTTTGATAATTAGAACATTGAAGGCATATTTTCTGGATATTATTTTTCGAGTTCTACCCTCAGATGGTATTTTTTCGAGTCGCCGAAATTTCATACTTTTTGGACCCACCCTCCCCCTCCGTCAAAACTTATCCACGTTGTTAACAGAATTTTAAATCCTGAACTCCCTATTCAAAAATATTAAAGCGTCAAATTCGAAGGAAAATAAAATTAGAAATTTTTTTGATAATATTGAAGTGAAACAATTAAAATTTTAAACATAATATCAAAATTTATTTCGGTGATCTCCTTCAGATGTGCAAATATGAAAAAATGTACGCTGCGTACTACTTCAACTAGATGTCCAAAGGGGGGGGGGGGGGGGGGGGAAAA
>FIZU01036798.1:28374-68989 GCA_900064475.1 Pseudococcus longispinus
AGGCATTTCAAGTTTTACAACTGTAATTTCGGTGATCTCCTCCAGAGGTACAAATATGAAAAAATGTACGCTGCGTACTTCAACTAGATGTCCAAGGGGGGGGGGGGGTGATAAACCATAAGAACCAACTTCTATCAATTGGTTTCAAAATTTCCTTTGAGGAACAAATTATCGCTACTTTAGGGTGCAGTGAAAAAAAAACATACCTCGGATTTTGACCAAATCCAAGGGGTGATTCATTTTGAGTTGAAAACCCTCTACAAAAACTTTTAGTCTCCTAGAACGAAGGGGTGGTCATAGCTAGGGGCTCTCAAAATGGGGTCATTGGAGGGAAAAAAATGTAGTTTTTGCTACCGGGGATACCCCTGAAAAGTGCAATTTGAGTTTTGACATCTCCCTACTTGAAATTGGGTGCCACTTTTTCTACTCTACAAGAGGATTAAAAAGTTGCAGACGTTGAAAAATCAAGATTTTCAAATTTAAAAAAAAAGTCCTCTGTTTCGTACTAGAATCGAAACCAAAGGGTTCCTACTGATGCCAAAATATTATTTTAATTAAAAAATCGAGAAATTTTCATTGCGGTGTAACCAACTTTTGATTTTCGTAAAAAATTGATTTTCACCATGAAAAATTGGGAAATTTTGAATTTTTACAAAAATCGGGAGTTGGCCACACTGCAGTGAAAAATTTTCAATTTTTTTAATCGAAATAATTTTTTTGCACCAATGGGGGCCCTTTAGGTTGATTTTGGTACCAAACGAGGGGTGTTTTATTTTTTTGTAACTCAAAAATCTCGAGTTCTTAGCGATCTGCTACTTTTTAACCTCCTGGTAGGGTGAGAAAAGTGGTATCCATTTTCAAGGTCAACGGTCTGGCGAAAAGTGGAAATTCAAATTGCACCTTTTCAGGAGGGTGTTTGTGGCAAAAACCGCGTTTTTTTCAAAAATGGCCCCAGGAGGGTTAATTTTTTTGTGGAAGGTTTCCAATACAAAATAAACCACCCCTTGGGGACCTTGGATTTCGGTCGAAATTCGAGATATGTTTTTTTTTCACTACACCCCAACCTACTTACCTGGTATATGCTATTTGATACACAATCTACATTAAAAGCCAGTCGGTCATTTCGATACGAAATAAAATGTTGAAGAATTCAATGAAGAGGAACGAAATGTTTCTTTTTGACGAATAACATTGAACAATTCGACGTTTTATTGAATAGTCATAATTGGGAAATTGTAATCAAGTTTTAAAATATTCAAGAATGCCTCAAAATCTGATATTTCAACAAAAATTCATAAAATTTCAAGTATTTCAAATAGCCTCCCTCTCCCACTCTCTTCAAAAAACCCGTTGAAATAGTCGTCCCCTTGACTTGAATTTTTGATTTCCTTAGAGTAGGCAACTTATTCATCTTCAATATGTAAACAGCCAACCGTTTGTCTATTCTATGCCCGATTAATTCAATTACAGATACACTTAGCCTATTTTTGATGCAATTTTTTGATGAAATCTAGCAGCTTTGAAAATTTGATGATAAAATTTATCGAATTATTGTGTAGATGGATGCATACTTGAATTTTTTTCGCGTGATTGGTAAATAACATTGTCTGGGTAACTTTTTGAAATTCAAGGTCAACCACAAATACGTAATGCATTTAGGTCCATTCTAGAATAAAAACTTGTTAATATCATATGCCTAGTGCAGTAAATGCTCCCCGTTAGATAAAGTGCTCATCAATTGAAGTGTGTTAGTACATAGAAGGTATACAGTATACATACAGGTATCCAACAATAATATCATTGCAGTCATAAGTTTCTAAAAATATCCGACAGAATATAAAATTCAGATTTTCTTTCGATGATTTTGAAAAGAAATTATTCAAATTAATTTGTAATGGTACCTATTAGTTACGAGTGGAATTTCAAAAATTTTAATCGATGAAGTTCACCTTATGGAAAAGCGATACCAGAGTAAATAATTTCTCTAGCTACGTCCTACACATCTACATACACATAATATTCATGCTAAACGAATTTACAAATTCCTATATTTCAACAGATTCATATAAACAAGATTACGTATGCTGTTTACGAATATAAACTGTAACAGCGAACTGAATTATTACGTTACATTACACGATACCGTCGATTATTCAAATCTATACCTACGTTCAAGTTCCAAGTACATATCTAAGATGGAATTAATCTTCTGCTGAAATATAGCTTACACAGTGCCTTTTTTACTATCTATATTAAGTAGACGCTGTTGCTGCCTGTTTGGAGACAGAATGTTAGTTTGGATTAATTTTCAATTTGGTTGTATTATTTCCCTCTAGATTCGAAAATTTATAATCCAAGTCTGAGAAATAATCAACGTCTGGTAATTTTACTCCAGTTTTTGTATACGATTTTAATTCGAAATAGGAAGTCTCTCGGGTTAAAAAAATTCGCAAATTCGTCGCGTAAAATAAAAACCCATCGATGAAAAAAATTTTATCACGGGCGACGTTAATTCAAAAAAATACTCTGATGCTTTCAAACGGTAAAAAACGCTTTGAGTTTGCACTGCAAACGCGTCAAGAATAATAAAACAGATGGGAGGATAAAATCGTTGAGAAAAAGAAATCGAAAGAATTGAAAAATACGTGTGTTTTATTGGTAATTGTTTTACTATCATATACCCACAGAGAATTGCCTGCTTGGAAGCGTGCACGTGTTTGGCGAATTAGCCAGACAATGGGGCTGAAAATCAAAGATTTTCTGTGATGTGGGTTTTTTCTTCTACACAAAATATCAGATGGTGGTCGCCGCTCTCGCTGTGATTATCGTACAAAATAAATTTCAAATTAAAATTTTCTCTTTAGCTATGAAAAAGTTGACTCGTATGGGTTGGAATTAGAGTATATGTATAATACCACCTACCTAGCTATTTTACCATCGATGTAAACAAATGAAACGATTCGCCTGTCTATTCGTATTCATTAATAAAATGAAGTTTTCTAATTTTTAATATCCTAACGATGGGCGACTTTTTGACTTCTCGAATGAGGAAAATTCTCGAGACATAAATGAATTATAAATTACGACTGGATGGAAAATTTTCAAAGTCCATCAACATTTCATATCTCATTAATACGTTGATGATGAGTAATGAATTTTGATTTTCCACTCGGAGTAATTTTTCTCGATAAAGCAATTCGGAAAATTTTCAAGGATTTTTTTTTACGAAGAAAAAATAATCTCGAATTCTTACCAACCTGTGCGTACCGATCAACGACACCTTCGCCCAAGCTCAAGTCAGTGCCAGCAGTGCAATTTTCTCCTAATTCTCGTTGATCTTCGACAATACGAAGAAACTTGGTCATCACGTCTTCTTTGACGTCGAAAATGGCAGGCTCGTCGACGGTTGTCTCGCTGATGCTCGTAACGTAATCGAGATCTTCGGTGGTGGTCTCTTGAGTATATTGAGTATCTTGTGTATCTTGAGTCGAGTACGAGTAATCCGTGGTGGTCTCGTAAGTAGTCGTGTCTTCTGTCGACGATATCCACGCGTAGTAGTCGTACTCGTACGAGAAAGTATTGGAGTAGACATCTCGATTAGTGTGATCTTTTTTTTTGGCGTGTCTTATGTTGACCATGAAATTATCAAATTTTGAGCTTAGTTCGCAATAACCAATTTCCAGCAAGAATACGAATAATGATAAAATAACGATTATTATTTTTCCCATTTAAAATACCTATCGAAGGTCGTATTCAATCACGACGATCACCGAACATGCATTAAAATACACGACGTTTCGTATCACAACCGCATGGCTAGGCGCCTTTTTTTTTCTCTCGAAATTAATTACGTATACGAAATTGAACCAAACACATGTAAGATTTCAACAGATGTCGTGAATTTTGCAAAAATTGTCATTTTCACGTACATCTATTGGCAAGTAAAAAATTCCGGGTTTAAATCATTTTAAAATTATACGAGTGTAAGGGAAATAAAAACGGGTAAAAGTTGTTTTAAAAACACGCGCATCAATCGCGAATAGTACTTTGGCCATAACAAACGCAATCGATCAAGAGTAGGTACGAGTTACCATCAAACTGAAAATTTTCGAATCAGCGGTTTCACTTTAAGATACGCGAACGAAAGTGGCGCAAGCGCTTTTCTCGAGTCGTGCTGGAGAATTAGCATCCGATGAAAAATAGCTGATAGAGAAAACGTCTCGTTTTGTGATAATTGAGTTTAAGGGATCGCTACGAATAAATGATGAGTAATCGTAAGACCTCGTTTATCTATCGATTTAAAACAATAACTCGTTATATTTGTCAATATTTATATCGCCGCCGGGGTGTACTTATGTAGGTGTATTTTCGCGTGTGGCGAAGGAATTCATTTTTTCGCTGAATAATTTAAAAGAATACCGTATTTATACAACGATTAAGTATCATGAACTTGAAAGTCTAGAGTTTTTTAAGAGGAAATTTAATGTTTAAAATGCAATAAGGATCGAAGTATCATGTAAAACATTGAAAATTATCTGTTGAAAAAATTAATAAACGTGAAAACTATTTTGAAATTCAAAATTTCAATTTGAAAAAAGAAATCGGAAAATTTAAAATATGAAAAATACACCACAATCTGATATTTATGTAATAGGTATGTTCTCAATTTAAAACATTTCAATTAATTTTAAAAATATTGAAGCAAAAGTCAATTGAAAATATCACAATTGATATTTCATGAAAACAATATTGAGAAGTATCTAACACTCAGTCATTACAATTAAGAGATTTTACAATCTTAATGAAAATTATAGGTACTTATCAAATTAACGAGTATTCAAGTATTCTGCCAGGGTGCATAATTTGATAAAAAAAATCCTGATTAGCTTATGAGGGTGAGTAAATTCAGGGTGTCTAATGAAATCAAAAAGGTAAAATTTGTACTTTTTTGTTGTTCTATGTATATTTTCACCTTGATCATTCCTTTTCTCCGGAGCGGAATTTTTAGACGACTACTTTAATTCCAAAAGTCGCCGCCATTTCCATACTACCCAAGAAACTATAAAACATAGGATATGCTTTTGCTAATTGAATTTTTCAAGTTGAGAAAGTCACGATATTTGAAATTTTCTTGAAATTTTCCAGGTCCAAAAAGTCATTTGAATTCCGAACAATTTTTCAAATCCGAAAAACTAAGACAAAATATTTAAAAGTCAGTGTAACGGATTTTTGTAGGTGATTTCGTAAAAGAAATTTTTGAAAAATTTTCGAAATCCAATTCCAAGTGCAAAAACAAAATGTTTGAAAGTCAGCATTAACTCTGAAAAGTCAATTAGAAATTCAAAAATTTTTCAAGTCCAAAAAAGTCTGACAAAATGGTTGAAAGTCAGCGTAATGACTAAAATTTTCCAAATCCAAGAAGTCTTTATACAATTTTTTAAGTTCAAAAAAAACTGACAGAATGCCTGAAAGTCAATTTTCCAAGTTCAAAAAGTTTAAATTGGTTGTCTGACAAAATGTCTAAAAATCTCTGAAATTTTCCAAGTTTAAAAAGTTGATGAAAATCTGAAAATTTTTCTGTCTAAAAAAGTCTGATAAAATGTCGAAAAGTCATCGTCAAGAAATTTCGTTCGTGGAATTACCCATAGCAAAAGCATAACCTATGCTAAAAGTTCGAATTTCTCAGAAGTACAAAAACATGCACTATTGGTCCATTGCACCTCGATAAAGGATTGGAAATTTTCTGAAATTTTGAGTCGAGCCCCTCACACCTCCAAGAATCTCCCTTTTTTTAGTGAAGTGATATGATATGACATACGGACTCGAGAGGTCAAAAAACATGCATATTGCACATCCAGAGTAATGATGACATATCTCAAAAAAGAAAATATTTGGAAAAAGGAAATTGGAGAAATTCTTGTATTTTGAACGTCTTTTTGGGCGCAGTCTTTTGATCATTTTAGGTGATCGAAAAAATTTTTAAAAACCTCAAAGCCTCTTTTTTCCAAAAATATAAATGATTTTACTCAACACTATTTTTGTTTCTTCAATATTCAACTTTGAAAAAATAATTTCAACTTATGACATTCTAACTTTTGGAAATTATCTCATTGACATTAAACTTCATTATTATACCTACTAAGGTGGGTCGTCTTTGACTTTTTTTTTTGGAAAATTGGAGGGGCCGATTGAAAAAAAGTTGTGGGGTGACGTCAAATGCCTGTGGAAAAATTTTTGGGTCTCTGACTCGAACCAATACTATGGGGATGGGGTTTAAAATTTTAGAACTTTTAAAAATCCCCAAAAAACAAATGTTGATTTTTTGTGAGCATATAGAAGAGTAAAAAAATCCTGATTTTTTTCTGATTTTTTTATGGGGATGTTCAAATGATTTTTGTACAAAACGGTATATTTTGAGAATATTTCAAAATTAAATAAAAAAATCAATCATCCACATTTTAAAAAAAAAATCGAAATTTTTTTTTAATTTTTGAAAATTGAAAATTTTGAACCCATCAGCAAAATGTTGGTTCGAATCAGAGGCTCAAAGATTTTACCACAGTCTTTTGGCGTCATCCCACCATTTTTTTCGATTCTTCCTCCAACTTCTAAAATAAAGCAAAAGATGACCCACCCTATTGCCTGCTATTCCAGTACATTTCCCCAAACACTTCAACTTGCTTCAAGTTTTCGAGGCCTCCGAATCTGTTTCTGGTTTCCCTTGGGTGGCGGGATAGGTCCAAAATTCAAATTTTTTGACCTCTCGAGTCCATTTCTTATGTTATTTCACCAAAAAACCAAAGAAGTATCCCGAGGGGGTGAGGGGCGAGACTCAACTCAAAATTTTGGAAGATTTTCAATTGGATATCACTGTTTAGGTACGGTTTTTTGACTTCTGGAATCAATTTCTGAAGATGACACGGAATGATAGGAAGGGAGGAAGGTGACCAAAAATCAAAGTTTTCGACATTATCGAGTGAGGTATTAAAATGTATGTTTTTCGATCTCTCAAGATATCCCAAAGGGGGAGGTTTTTCCAAAAAATCAAAATATTTCTAATTTTTCATTTTTTTGACCTCTCAAGCATATTTCTGATGTTATTTTACTAACAAAAGAGCAACTGTGAGGGGTGGAGAGACTCGACTCATTTGGAAAATTTCAAATTAGTTATCAAGCAGGTGTATGTTTTTCAACCTCTGGAATTCATATCTGGAACACTTTTGACCATTAAGAGTATTCCTGTATTCCTCCGTTTTTTTTTTGCATTTATTAACATAAAAAAAGACTCGAAAGGTCAAGTAATGTTTATGTTTCCATGTTTGACATCTCGCTCGATTATACCGAAAAATGTTGATTTTTGGTTCAACTCCTCCCTTCACGTAACTGGAACCCCTTCGGCGGTTTGACCTGAAGTTTCCTTAGAAATGGATTCCACAGATGAGAGAAATACACATTTGATATGCAATTAAAAATTTTGATTGTGACTCCCTCTTTTCTCGTCCAATTTTGTTTGTTTTTTTATGAAATAACATCAGAAACGGACTAACGAGGTCAAAAAACCTACCTGTAGATATCTCGCTCGATAGTGTTGAAAAATTATGAATTTTGTCCCTCCTACCCCCTGGGTTGTCTTTTGGATCAGGTGTTGAGGTAATTATGTAGCTCGTAATTAGATAAAAGTCAATTTTATGTTGTTTCCTGTGATTAATTTTTTTTTGAAATATGATTTTATTACTGCCAATTACTTTTAACATCTCTCGATTTTGAGTTATTAACATTTCTGGGATTTTTGGCGAAAAAGTTGAAATTTCGAAAAAATGTTAGGTATCATAAAGTAATGAGGTAGAAGCCAAAGAAATAATAATAAAAAACATTTTTTGAGATATGATCTTATTACTCCGGATGTACGAAAAGTTGTATACCCAAATCTATTATCGTTTAATTTCAGGTGATACTCCTTCAAATTACGACGCAGGCAACATATTCATACCAAGTTTTCATTCTTCATTCTCGATTATACGTTTTATTAATCTGCAAGTCTATAAGTGTCTACTTCAAGGCAACTTCAAAAATCCGGCATCATATTTAAAACTCCGAAAGAAATGCCCACTTGGTATCCTCCTACTCTCAAATTCTAATTAAAGCATTCCAATATGAACGGAATTTGATCGCATACAACCTTAACAATATCCAAAGTATATAAACAAACCATGCCTCTATGTAATTCCGTCAACAAATTCCCGAACAGCTTGAAACTTTCAAATGTCGCGGTATGAAATGGATTCGGTAATAACGTGAAATATTTCATCTATGCAACAATGAATAATTTGGTGTATAAAACAACACTAGAGCCAAGCACTAGGTATCCCGATGATTGATCTTGTACACGTGTTGAAGCTTTCGGTCTCGGAATAAACCGTGGCTTTGATATAATCGCACATTGGCCACTAATTTACCCAAACTAAATAAATACCTACGCGCTGACAAAATGTTTTCTTATTATACTCGCCAACGTAATGAGTAATTTTCAGAATATTCAGAACAGAAAAAAAAATTATGAAATAATATTTCCAGGTAATTTTTATTCCTAGAGTTCTTTAAATTGCTATTAAAAAGTAGGTTACCATACTCGATAATCCTAATTTTATAAATAGTATCGAGTGCGTGTAATTATTTTTATCAACCGATCGTTAGTATTCTACCTATTTACCCATATAAAGGATAAATTTCAAGCTTTGAAATTATACTCGCCTGTTTATTCACATTAGTCTCATATTCGACCTATTCTTTTAAAAACGTGATTTTTGGTCGAATATTTGGTAAAATAAAATCACACAATGTCACGAAACTTGATGAAAATCTACTAAATCGTTGATATATACAATATATACCTTGACATTTCTTTTCTTAAACTTTCCAACGTGGCTTTAAAATTGCCATACGAATTTAAAATTAATGAGCCAACGTTTGTAATTTCTTGACAAAAGAATTATTAATGAGGTTCCGAGCAATAACAAATTTACATGTTTAAAAATAGACCATCTCTTAATTATTTATGTGTAAGTATCTTCTAAAAAAAAAATCATAAAAACATCTCGCACCCAATAACAAATACAAAACAAAATGATGGTATTTGTTATTGCAGCGAAAAATTCCCATATTTTTGTATAAATTTCGTATATTAATTTGAACCGAATCGAAAAAAACAACTCGAAAAAGTAAAAAAAACACAGTTCCCAGGTATAAAAATTATTTTTATTGGAAATGTATAAAAGTTGATGTATCTTATCGACGTTATACATTTTTTTCTTTTTTCAATTCATAATATCTATTTACATATTTACAATCCCAAAAAGGGAACATAACAACACATTAAAAAAATAATTCAAAATTAGGTAACAAGTATTGAAATTTTTGCGAATTTCAAATTCAAAAAACTAAAAGTATTTACATTTATTTTACAAATACGACATTCACAAATTTTTAGTAGATATTCGAATAGAATTTCGAAGATACCTACATTCAATCACAGACTATATGAAAAATATAGAATAATATTTACATTAATTCTACAAGTTAATTGGACAAGAAAGACTCCCATCTTCATTGTGACAATTTTTATTGCCCAAAACTTATATTTCTAATTCAATATCTTTTTTGTCAGTTTGCGAACCAAGCGTACAATCTTTTTGTTAGTAAATTATTGGTGTGTTTAATATTCAAAATGCATGAATAATGCATTCCATCTCTTTTGATTTGTAATTTAGTACCTAGTTGATTGATTTCAATTAATTGAACCTTCATCGAGAAAAAAAATTCCATTACATGTTCTCTTAACGACGACCAATCGTTTTGTATAATTTCTTCATTAATTTTTGGTAGACTAATTAATATTTAATACGTAATTAGATTTTCAATTTCATCGCAGACTATCAATTTTTCCCAATTTTTCAATTTTATTACTTCCAAAATCGCACGTTTTTCAAATTGATAGAAAAATACAGAAATCAAAACAATAGAAACATTTTTTCGAAACCGATACGAATTTTTTATCCAATTTGAAAAAAGAAAACCCACAATTTGCAGTAATTTGCGTCGTCTCGAACTTTTACTACCTCCTACACGATTAGAACGAAAAACGAAAACGAATATGATACAAAATGTCGATGCAATCAATCGTCAATACGACACGACGTCAAACTAACGAAGCTTTATCAACGTCATATCAACACGTTCTTCGTTGATAACATCGCACACAATGATTATGGAAAATAATGATTTTACACAATAAGGTATCCTTTTGATCGTAAAATGTGATTTGGTTGTAATAATCGGGGGTTATTTTATTATTTTACAGTGACTTTTTTTCGGATTGGCGAACGTATTTCGAACTGTGTTGCGGTAGTTCTCGATTAAACGAAACGATGATGATCGACAGAACAAATACCACGAAATCTGTTTGTGCAGATAATGGTGTTTAAATTTGTGGGAAGTGCGAATGACAGCCGACAAGTAATTAATATTGGTAAGTACGTAGATATAAAGAGAATTATTACACCCATTTATAATTACATTGATTACTACGACCCAATTTTTAGCGCTGGTTAGTGATATTTTGGCTGAGGATTCGAATGTTCAATTACTCTTACGATTAGTACATTTGTGTAATTGTATGGGCTTGAAAATTTATCGTTTAATGATGGATAATATCTGTGTCGAAAAGTTGACCAAATTGTCGATAGAATTTCTTAGGTGGGTAATCGTATTTCGAAATGAATGATGACGTCAAAACTTGGTTTTAAATTTTACGACTCGACTTTATTATTTTTATGTAGCTTTATGAGCTAACTTGACGAAAGAATTTCTGCAAGTATCTCAATATATTATATACTTATCAGTTCACGATTAGTTAAACCGATAAATGTAATAGGCACCTTGACGAAAGAAATTCTCTGCACTGGAATTTTCCTTAATCTGCTCGCAAAACCCATCGAAACTTACCGGTAATGAAAAGAAAAATTAAGCATGTAAATTGGTAAAAATTAACTCGATTCAATGCCAACTCTCGGTCATATGTGTATACGTTCTGCTAATGAATAGAATCTTTTGAACAATAGAAGAGAACTCGTATTGTTTATAATTGTCTCGACAGCTCCTATACTTACAGTGCACACTTGACCGAATACGATATATTTCGGTATTGTTCCCTTCTTTCATATACATTTATGTTCGTTTAGACTATATCTAACTGAGTTAGGAATACGTATCCTATACAGAATTTTAAGTCGAAAGACTGAAAATCGTGAAATTCGTACGAAAACTCTTTGATTTTTTAATATTTCACCGATTCTAAATACCTACACAATACAAAATAGCTAAAAAAACAAAAAGTTTTTTTCACTAGACCTATTTCTTTTTAAATCTCTATTTCGAGATGTGAAGTATGCTGCGAACTGATTTCCATCGGGGGTAAAGTTGAATTTAGCCAATGAAATATTACCCAACAAATTTTTCTACTTGAAAATGTAAATTTTTAAAATCAATTACGAAGTGTGGTACGCTAATATTCTAAATGAAAAACGATTGTTCTTTTTTTTCTTCTTTTTCGTTTTTCTATGTGTAAAGCGACTGTACGTAATTTATCTTCTGCGTTGTGTTGTAAAATATAACTTGTTATATACAACAACGCAGAAGATATACAATATTTATGATATTTTTTCAAATTAATGTAATCGAGAAGTAATGTAAGTAATTTGTGTAAAAGGACATTTAATTGAAGGCCAATGACTCGCGAACAGTCGGAGAGCAATTGAAATGTCGAATGAGAATCATCAGGTCCTTGGTCAATATTTTTTTATCGAATTTTTGGACGATTACAAAATTTGTAATGCACACCTTTTTCACCGACCCCAAAAATTGTAATGCTTCCTGAAATTACAGATATATCCCTTTCATTGGTTAAAAAATACTCATTTGGGAAAAACAAAAAAAAAATCTGATATTAGAGGAGAAAATTCGATTTAAAGTAAAGGTAACAAAAATGCCAAATTTGAAAAAAATAGGGAAATTATAAAAATGTATGATATTAAAATGAATATTACACAGACATTGCTTTGAAATGTTGAAACTTCTGCTACGCTCCGACATTGCGGGTAAATAGGTAGGTAACGTTTTTTTGCTGAAATTTTATTAGACTCCTTCCCAACACCCCACCCTCGCAAACAAAAAAATGTCTGTGTCGAAATACTATTGATCTATTTCATTAAGATGTAAAAAAACTATTTTAGTCGTACTAAAATGCTTTTCTTTTTATTTATTTGCCCACAATATTTAGTTACTCGTAGTTCCATTTCCAGATAATTTTTCTCCGAATGAAATATTAATAAATGAGAAAAAAACATAATTAAATTCATGTCTGATGTTTCGGTATGTTATTTTTTCACCAATACAGTCGTGGGAATTTTCGTAATTGAAAAATATTTCTTTTGAAAGTGACGAAATTGGTTGGTGAAAATTTTCATTTCGATGTAATATTTCATCTGTTTTAATGAAAACTTCATTATGGGGTAAAAACATCTTGTTTGTGTAATAATTTGAAACATTATGTACATTAAAGAATATCTGATGAAGGTAATTTAACTACTTAATGCTTTTCTTTCGTGTTTTCGTTTTCATATTTTGTTAATTTCTTTTGACACTGGAACGGTCAGAAAGAGCAAAAGAGAATATGATTTTCGGTGAACACACTTTTAAAACCGTTTTCTATTATTCTTTAACTATTAAAAACGCGATGGTTGACTTTTCGTGATACAAGTTTGTACGCAAAGTTGCCGCCAGACTCTTTAATGTACCTAACATGGCACGAAACGAAACAAAAAACCGTCGTGGGTGTTTCAACGAACCCCCTCAGGATAAGACGACTGTGTACAGACCCGGAGCAGTCGATTTAATTCATCTCAACTCATCGGCTACCTTCTTCTAATCGATACAGATTACAAAATTAACTCGAGTGAAATTATAAACTACCATCGTCGCCTTGTATATCTTTACCTTACGTATTGCCAATTACGAAAAAAATTATCAGCTAGTAATCATTTTGGACTATCTCACGAATTCCTGAATGCTTCTTGTATCTCAGCCAACGTCTTGTGTTTAGTTTCGGGTAATTTGAAATGCGTCAAGATGGCCAACGAGATGCTGACGAAGAAGAAGAACACAAAATTGTACGTGATTCCGATAGTCTCTTCGATGAAATGGAAAATAAATACCAATAGGAAACAAGACACTCCGGCAGATACAACGGCCAACCCGCTACCGATACCTTTCACAGCCTGGGGCAGCAGTTCGCCACGAACGATCACAGTCAAAGGGCCTAATCCGGCAGCGTAAATGCAAGCGTACAACGAAATACTAACCAATAGGTACCAAGACATGAAGGGCACCTCGTATCCTAGATCACGATCGATGAAGAATAGAAGAGCTGTGACAGCATGGCAAAATGCACAGGATGTGCAAGTTAACATGTACATCTTCCTGCGGCCTATTTTATCAGACATGAGGGTGGCGCAGCATCCTGCGGTGTATTGCAGAACTCCGAAAATAACTCCGAATTGGTTGGCGGTCAGATGAGTGGAGCTTTTGAAGACGGTGTGGGCAAAAGCGATGAGAACAGGGAGGCCGGTCAGTTGGGTGAGGAAGTTGATGATGAATACTAATCCGACGCATTTCCTGTTCACTGGATCGGCGAATCCACTCACTGAACTTTCTTTGTTCTTGTTTTGGTTATTTACGTATTCCTTGATGGCTTCGAAGTCTTTATTGACTTCGTCTTCAGGTCGGCGGTTATTCAACCATTTGTAGATGGATTTGGCCTTGTCTTCTTTACTCTTGGTCAACAGGTAACTGGGAGATTCTCTGATGAAAAATATGAATACGAAGAACAACGAACATAATCCCAATGAAGCGATGGCTACCAGCTCGTAGGTCAAACAGGCTCCGAAAATGTATTCGATCAAGATACCCAAATAGTAGCAAGTGTACATCACTGATAGCACGGTGCCTCGGACCTTGGGCGGGGACATTTCACCAGCATAGATGAATAAAACAGCATTTCCAGTACCCACAGCCAATCCGGCCACGAACCTGGCGAAGAACAAAACATTGATCGACTCGGTCAAGATGATCAATGACCATGCCAACAAATGCTGCACACTGCAAATCAATATGATCGGTTTTCGGCCAAATTTATCACCCAAGATACCAGCCGGAATAGCGCTGGAGAATCTGCCAAGCTCGAAGAACGCAGCGATCAGTTTCGTGTCAGATTTGGTGATCTCGATTTTACTATCGGGTTGTTGCAGGCCGACGATACCGACCGAAGTCCATCCCACGATGCAGCCATACAGCATCACCAAGATTCCAACTGTAACATAAATTTAATTATGGGTTTAAATATGTCTCAGCATCGTCAGCCTATGCTCATACTTATATCTACTTAGAGAAATTTAATATTTAGAAAATGCGCCGAAAACAACGTCAACTAATAATAAACTTTTCAATAATACATTTGTCCCTAACTCCGCTAAGCATCTCCGAAGGATTAAATAATTAATTATACTCATGCTTTGTTAAACTTGATAATTTGTTAACGACGCGAATATTACGCCATGCCAGGAATTGTGTGCGTGGTAAATTTACACATTATCTCGGTCTGCAATGCCTTTTAATACGGAGTCAACTTTTTCACTTCGTGGAATTTAAAAATCACAGTTTATCTATTGACTAAGTTATACGTATAGCTATGATAATGCATCAACGGTAATATCTCGCGAGCTCGATGCTGGTATTATTTAGGGATTCTTATTTGGTGAATTTTTAATTACCAGCACGCGAGTTCTCCAGTTCCCTGATGCATATAAAAACATCAAAGTACCCGAGAGTAGGTCTTAGGTACATATATGTATGTAAATTTTATATCCTTAATTGACTTACGCCTTGAGAGATGCTTTCGAGTATACTAAAATCGATTCGTTCATTATCAACGTACGTAAACTTATCTACATCTTGTATTCTTCTGCCTTCTAGAATTAGATACATACATTTATAAGTAATTTTTCTTGGAAGGTAGAGTTTTAGCTTCCTTTTAGGTGAAATTTCTTCGTGGAAGTTCCATTTTCAATCTGCCCAAGAATTTAGGACGTTTTCGTCCTGCCTTACCCAGAATCTTTCTACCTCAAAAACTTCTACGAGTATATTGAAAAATGTTGTAGAAATCAGTAAAAGGTGTTTTCAAATGGTTGAAGTTTTTTGAAATTTTTCTAAAATGTTGTTGAATTGTGAGGTGAGTTGAGTACGATCAAAATCCAGAGACATGCCTTAAAACATATGGAACATATCTATGCTGAAAGTATTTAAAATGTTGCATAGGTACTTTATGAAAATTACCCGAAATGATGTAGTAAGTATACGTTAGCATTTTTTGAAATGCTATTCAAGTTTTGTACAAATCAAAAAAATTCTTTGAAAAATTAAAAATTTTAAACTGCAATCAATTTTGTAAAGGCATTTTATCCAATTTCGTAAGTATTTTATCGACTTTTGCCACAATTGCAATAAGTTTTATGAATTTGAACAGTTTTTACATCAACTTGGATAAACTTTATAATTTTGAAGAATTTTTTCATAATTTTTACCAATACTTAATTTTTTCAATTTTTTGGCCATTTCATTGATAATTTTTCATACTTAGTTTTTATAATTCTGGCGCATTTTTTTTTGAAAATGTTGTGGTAATTATTTGAGCATGATAGGAATTTCTCAAAATATTGTAGGTTTTATAATCACGAGTAAGAAAAAAGGTTGTAAATTTTTCGATAATTTGAACTTCAGTGGGTGTATATTTTTGCCAGCTGTGATACAGTTTCTTCCCTCGTGCCCGACCTTGATTCCCGACAAGAGCTTTAATTTCCCACGTCCTTTTAGCGACGAAGAATTGAGAAAAAAAGACAGGTATTTTTCGTACCTATTATTCAAAATATTTCGAAATTTATTTACTCGTATATCAAAAACAAATCCTTTAGAAAAATTCGACTAAAAACCACGATACAGGCCTACTTTTTTTTATTAAATACATACTACCAAACCACCCACTTGAATTTTCAAAGGTTTTATAGGTATTTATTCATCGATGACACGACGAAGGTGAACCGAAAATTTTATTTTTCGTCGAATAAAGTAGAAATAATATTACCAAAAATCTTATGTAGGTGATGGCTGAATTTAAAAGTCATTCATATAAAAAGAACACCTGCTGGTCAAAGAAAGAGAATCGAATTCGTTGAAATTCTCATACATCTTTGTTGTTTAGCGTTTACGTGCAGAAGTGAAAAGTGAAAGTTTGATGAGATTAAAACGCTTCTTCGTAGATAATGAAAACGAATTTTCAACATACTTTTATATATGCGGGGAAAATAAATGGAAAGTTCACTATCGCGGTATGTTTTTCGAACGCTTTCGAACAACAAAATTGGGTCTACTTTTAAGACTGCGGCACGCTGTAAAACGGCTCGGCGGCTGCGGTGTTTGAATTTTTTTCCCGAAGTCTGTTATTTTTTACGCTTTCCTCTTTTTTTCGCTCTCTCTCTCTTTCTATGCTTCATAAATTGTTCATAATCGAGTTTTAAAAGAAGATGGATTCGATGAAAGGAAGTAGAAATTTAAATTATATGTTTGAAATTTACAAAAAAAGATCGTATAATGAAAGAAGCGGCCTGAAAAAATAAACAAGAATACATTGTATTGTACGAATCAGCAGCAGGGTTCGAAGAAGATGACGGAACGATGTAAAAAAATAACGCTAGAATCGTGCAAACAGAAAAGAAATTAAATTCGGAGAAAAAATAAAAGAGGAAAAATCAATCGTTCGCGAGATGAACTCGCTTGTTTAAATATTCACGTGAAAATTAAGACTAGGTACGAGTATTATCTTTACCAGCAGTTCAAGCCTATTGAAATTATTCCTCTTCATTTCCTGTTCAATAATTCTTCGTAACTAAAGTAAATTCAGTCGATGTAATTTTTTTTTGAAAAAAAACTTCTCGTTTCTGCGAAAAAAACTAATTTCTTTCTTTCGTACGATAATAAATTGTTTTATAATTATATCGAACTAAAGCAGCCGGTTTATTTTCCCCTGTGACATAATTTCTTGGAAATATTGAAATGTTGGATAGATTTAAAGATTGTTGTTTGTGTGACGTTATTCGAATTGTAATTGATTAAAATTGTGGGTGTTTTAAACAAGGAAATATGCAAGTCAATTGCCAAAATTTAACTTTTGAACGTAGGCTCGCCCCCTTTCACAAGTTCAAAAACTATTCAAAATGTTCGTTCTTTTTTTTCGGAATTTTTTCTAAAATCTATTTATTTTTCGATAAAATTTTTTTCGAACGATGAAGAAAAACTGCCTGTAACTTTTCATTTTGCTTTCCTCTCCCACTCGTTCTTTGAACTCCCTTCTTATAAAGTGATAATGAATTCGTAGTTATGCACTGTCTTTGATACTTAGAAGTGAGAGTTTGCCATTTAATTAAATAATTGAAGAAGCTGAAATGCCGAAATGGTTTTGTTGGTTTCAGAAAACGACTATCATATGCACGTACATTTATCTTACGTGGGAAGATTTCTGCTAATTTGTTGAAATATTAATCATTTTTGCCTTCAAAGAACGAATTATTCTTCGTTGTGAGAATTTTAAGCTACAATATTAAATGATGGAAAAAGAAGAATTGAAGCGAGGCAGTTTACGTGTTAAAATTTTCTCTCATAAAATGAATAAATTTTATAAAGAAACATCAAATTCATCGTAAAAATGTTGTCAAGATCAAGGATTTCTAGCGTGTTTTCAAAATTGCGAAATACATCGAAACATTTTTTAAAAATAAAATTACCTTTCAAATTAAACGAGTTGTAAATTTGCCAACTAGTTTTGAAAAACTGTGTTTGTAAAATTTTCGAAATTTTCAAACAGTAGAAAATGCTAAATTCTGCTTGATACATTTTTCTTATTTTGAAAGAGCTAATGCGCTGTACAATTCTTCATTGTGTAATGGTGCAGATTTTTCTTTAATCAAGTCTCGCAATTTAATCCTTGAAGATAAAATCATCTTCTACTGTTCGTGAATTCTTCAATTTCAAAATTGGGCAATTTTTTTGAAGAACTTTAGAATTTAAATTCCTCGAAATTTCTAAATAACGATGATTTTCCAAAAAAATATATTCTTAGCACTCGGTTTAATCTAAATGTAAAATAAAACATTATTTTCGAAACACCTTGTAGTTAGCTAGGTCCAGCTGAAAATAATACAAATATCGAGCAAGTCATTCGTATGATTAAAATTGTATTTATGCTTGGTTGTAAGGTGACGGATAAATAAAACGAAATACCAAAATACCAAAAAAAGCAATATTGTTCAACTTGGAAAGTACGTATTATCGATGATAAGGATGCTTGGAAATACCTATTTTATCTATTTTTTTCTTCATAAGTTACCTACTAATATTTTTTCGATATATTTCGAATTTATTCTATATGTTTTCTGCAATTCGATACGATAATTTAAATTTGGTAAATCGTTCTTCTCGCCTACTAAATTTTAAAATCGAGATTTTTAGAGAGAAAACATGGTACGTAAATAAATTAGGTTTTTTTCTTACAGATTTTTTCTCTTTCAAAGGCTTTAAAATTTTAAGTAAAAAGAACTCAGTTGGGCTTAAAAAAAAATTAAAACAATTTCCTTTGAAATTCGTACTGGTGTTTTGTTTAAAGTGCTGAGCTTTGTATAACAAGATTGTAAACATTGTTAAAATGCATCGAAATATGAAATGTTGTTTTCGTGTCGTCGCGTTGTGAATGTTGGCGAAAGAATTATCATATCATTTGAAAATACTCTAACGAGATAAAACTATTGAGTAGGTAGGTATGTCGTGAAAATTTTTTAATCCTTTTTTACTCGTAATTTCATCAAGTTGGAATATTTTCAACGTTTGATGTTTCTTTTTCTCAGTATAAGAAATACAAGGATGTAGGAAATTTACCATTGAAAGAGTCAAGTGGAAAATTCCTCTTAGTCATTTCTCATTCTTATGTGCACACTTGGCGTTTTTAAAATGCTTAACAGGTTCACAGCAACTTTTTCGTACTATGATGAGAGATCCGTATGTTGAAAGGTAAACAAAGATTTCCATTTTAAATTTCTGGTACGTTCACCTTTTGTAATTATAATTTTAAACATTCATTAGTAAATCTTCAGGTATAATTAGTTGGAGTTTTGGTCCATAAGACAACATGTATTACTCTTAAGCATGCTTCTTTCTTCCTTTTGACTTGTTATTAGTGAATTGAGAGTATGTAAGGGTATAATGTGCATTTACGAGTTCTCGAATAGTTTCATTGGTTTAAGAAGCTGATGGAAAGATTTTATTTGAAGTATATTTCATGCTCGAATTACATATATTGCATTGGTGGTAATATTTTTCTAAGGTCAACATTATTAGAAATAATTTGCAGATAAACTTAACCCGGAAAATGAGATAATCTATGAAAATTACCATTGTGAAATATTTGCAAATATTCCTGACGTCCTATTTTCTAATCTTATCGGTACAAGTTAAAAAATATTGCTTGATGTGGTGTTTCTCCTTTACGATGGAAATTTTCGAATACCCGAACGATAAATCCCTAGAATTTTCAAGGTGACTTGGCTGGGCAAGAATTTTATATTTTGTTGTATTTGCAGGGTAATCTTGTTCACGTATTATCTCACTTGGCTGGTTTGAATCGCTCGAATAGCCACATATTCGCTTCAAAACGCATATATTAAGCTCAACAAAAATTCACTTGTGGGCTTCTTTTGAAATATTGATCGAGTGTAAGTAATCAAAGCAATTAGAATTTTTATTACTTTGCGTCGTTTCGAATACGAATGCAAGTGATGGCGCGAGTATTCGAAAATTCGTCGATGGTTCGGGCCACCACGAGATGGCAAAGGTCTTGACATTGAGTGTAGTAAACAGTCTGCGAACAGTTCCCCTCGTCGGTTATCTCTGCGTTTATTTTTCTTGTAGAATGTGTGTCTCAGGTTTTTTCTTGAGTGAAAAAAATGTATTTCAAGTTATCGTCGGTGTCTTGGAAATGCATATTTGTGATGAATTGACGTATGTAGGTATTAGATAAGTCATGCTATATCATTCGGAACTGGGAAATTTAATACAATTATCTATAAAATGGTCATCGATGTCACGGTGTAATCGTCAATAATGTAGTAAATTACTCGTGTGAAATGGTATTTATGTTTATTTGACGATCGCGAATTTGCGTAGTAGTTTCAATGTTGCCAAATCAAACGCTGAACTGATAGTAGAAATTTTTGACACGAAAAATGATGAAGCGATGAGTCGATGTGACCTTGAGAATCGAACGTGACGTCGTCGTAATATTTTATTATAGGTTACTAATGTCGTTAGAGTTGTGGCTTGAGTACAGCTATCAGCATGAATGAACTATAACTTGAAAGCAGATTTTTAGTCGTAATCGTGCTCTTGAAAATGAGGTTAATTTCGTAGAAGTACCAATAGTCGATTTTGAAAAATATTGCTCATCTGGACTAATAAAGTCATATTTCGAGAGAAAAAAAAGTTTTTCGGCTGATTTTCGTCGAGAATCGAAAATCAGCTATTGAATTTGACCCGACGATTCCATAGTATTTCTTTATTTTGTATATGTATATAAACAATTTGTCGACACGGTTACTCGTAATAATTGATGGAATGAGCTAGAATTTTTATTAGAGGTTCAGTACTACTAGAAATAATAGCCTATAAATTTTTAGAAAAATCGGTGAACCGGTTCTTGAGTTATTCGCGATTGAAATTTTCAAAAGCCTCTAACATCTGAAATAAAGCAGTTACACGAAATATGTAAATAATCTTTTTGGTAGTACATAAAAAGATGCACAAAAGGTGTTTCATACAATTTTCATTTTTATGAACCGGTTCTCGAGTTATTCACGATTAAAATTTTCATAAAGCCTCTAGCACCTATAATAAAGCACTTATGTGAAATATGAAAATTACTTTTTTGATAGCATTTGAGAAGGCACACAAAAAAGTTCATGTAGGTATAATTTTCTTTTTTATGAACCGGTTCTCAAGATATACGTGATGGGAAATTTCAAAACTTCATCACGGATGTATTCATTTCGTAAATTGAAAAATAAATGCTTCGCAAAATTAGACCCAAAACTTTTGCAATGCCTATTCAACTATATACTTAATTTTGATAGGTAACATTTCAAAATACGAGTAGGGTTTTTTAAAAGTAAAATTTTGTGACGTTGGCGTAGAAAATCAGCTTTTTTGACGCAGTTACTGCGTAAGAGTTTTTTCATCTGTCTGTTTTTGATGTCATTGAATATGAACAAAACAAAATAAGTCCTTGATGGATGGGAATTGACTCAAATGGTCAAGATTGTCCCAGAAATGAATTCGAGAGGTCGAAATACATGCACGATAAATAGCTTGAAATTTTCCAAAATTTCGAGCAAAGCCTTAAGCTTCATTAAGGTTAAGATTCCTTTTGTTTTTCTGATGAAAGAGGCTAATTCGCTTCTCGTTTTGCTAATTTTATCATTGTTTTGACTTTTAATATAAGAAAATGAATCATCAAAACAAAAAATTTACCTTTCTCTATTGTTTTTTAATCTTAATGTTTTTCTACTGCTTTTCGAAAAAAAATTAGCAAACGTTTAAAAAAACGCATGGAAATAAAACGAAAGTAGGGTAGTTTTCCAGTTCATTTTTAGAAAAATGTTATGGCTTGAAAACAACTAAATCTAAATCTGTCTCTCACTCCTATATTGAATCACATTTCCACGTTGTGAATTTTTTATGGTCTTTTGTTTTAAAAATGTTTTGCAGGTACGAACTTTTTGATTTCCACTCTCTCAGGAATATGTCCAGCAATTTTTATCAGAAAAATAAGATTTAAGGAGTGTGATAACTGATAAATTGATGAGTGCAGAGATGACCGTGATTTTGACAAAATACTGCGAATTTTTGGAAATAAAAGACATCTAGCGGAAATTTTCGTTCAGAATTTCTCTAATCGAGGCTATTTAAAGTTATTTCTTGAAATCTCCGATGTGTCCTTGCTCAGTTTCTCGTAAAAAAATCAATTAGAATAAATTACAAGAAATGTACGTTAGAGTGGGATAATACAGATTTAATGTCTGCAGATGCGAATATAAAAAGCTACATTGAAGGGAGCTGAAAATTCGTTCAAAAGATAGAAATAGGGTAATTCTCCTATTGCATGGTTGGCCATTTCATTTTATATTTCCTAAAATTCAAAACGGAACCTACGAATTATTTCCTTCGAATGGACTATGGAAACGTAATGCGTGAAAAATTGAGTTTTTTTATCATGTTCTTCAAATAGACTTTTTTTTCTTCTCCTTTCTCAAGTCGATTAGATATGTATCCAGCATGTGACTATTTTTACGCGTTAGATATTAAAATCATCGTCGTAAAAAATAATACGACGATCTGTAATGACGTCAGAGTTTCAATTGTTTTATCAATTTTTTTTGTACTACTAATTCCGCGGAGCTTATTATGTTTTTATGATACGACGATGGCTTATTTTGAAAAATAAATTAGGTTGGTTTTAAAAATACATCTTTATAGAGCTGCGCATTTTACATAAGGATTTCTTATACTCGTAGGAATGATTTTTTGGCAGGTACCTACGCTTGTTTTTTTCAGTTTTGGGCGTATTTTTGATAAAAGCTTAGGTAAAATGGTATCCATTTGTGTAGGTATAGACATTTAGCATTCGATACAAAAAAAAAAAGAAGAAAAACAGCTTAAATATCTTTTAAAACGCAGAGTGAAAAACAGTTATATTTGTGTTTTCCATTAATCATGGTATCCGAAGAAATCGCATTTTCTATGATAAATTTAGCGAAATGCAAAAATAGACGTAAACATTTCGATCCCCTATAATCAGTAAAGTTTGAACAAAAAAGCTTCTCCTTTTTTCCCTGCCAGCAAATGTTGTTATGTACAAAATATATAATGAAATATGTTTTTATATTTATTTCTTTTTTGTCGACGTGGAAAATATCGTTTCGTGCTGGGAGAACGCTTTTATCAGAATTGAAGATGTCGCCGTGCAACGTTTTGGTTCATTTTAGCCTCACCGAAGTCATATCTCAATGTCATAAGTGTGAAAAGCATGCCAGCATAAGTGCACACCATTTGTTTGTTGTTTGTTGATGTGGTTGGTGCAAAAGAAAAATGTATCTGGTGTTTTTACACGCCGCCGTGTACGTGTACGATTGTGAAACAGAGCGCGATTTTTATCGTTTAACGGATCACCGACGGTTTAGATTTTTTTTTTTCGGTTACCAAGTACGACACGAGGTGGTTTGTAAAGGTCACCTAATTGAGTGTGTACTCGAGATACCGAATTTGAAGGCAATTCCATGATATTGACGAGTGCACAGAGTGCACTGTACTATAATTATGTTGCTCGTGTGGTCAATGATGGTGAATCAATTGATGACGTTATTGATCGTGCAATAAGTTTGTGACTGATTCACCTTAGTCGATATTGATGATGGCGAAAAATGAATGGAAAAATGGTTTTTGAGACCTCTTTCACTGTCAGGAAAGAAATTGAGAGGTGTGAGAGTATAATATGACCCCCACACTCAAATCATCTTCGAAAATTTGGCAAATTTCTGAAAAAATCAGTAAATTTTCAAATTTATCATAAAATTGTTGAAAAATCTATTAAAAAAAACGAGTTTTCCGTTAAAGAGGAGATATTTTCACTAGGAATATTTCTGAGCTTTAATCTTATAGAATTATGACTCAAGTTATTTGACTGATGATAAAAACATTTGAATAGGTACTTATTCTCGTACCTTCCTTTAATTTCATGGATTGGACGTCTCAACCAAAAATCAAAAATGTCAGATACTTGAAAAATCACACGTTATTATATCTCTTCATCATTTCTTTGGCATTTCAACAAATACTTAGTAATTTTTTCAAAATTTACAGACTTTTAAAAGAATTGATCTCACTACTCAAAATATTACTTGCTTTTTTGTTGAAATGTGAGGTACCAGACTCAATTTTAGGATTTTCTTTTAGAGGATAATACTCAGTTAAACGATTACATATTTTGGATAGGTTTTCACTCACATTCAGGGACGAACTGAAGTTGGCTTGACGGGGGAAGGAGACTAAAAATTTAAAAGCTTTGATTTTGATAAAATTTTTTCTGCTTCATGTACAATTTTCCGCAGCTTTTCCTACTCGAAATTCAAAATTCCCCAGATTTTCCAAGAAAAGAGGCCAATACTTTCTTAAATTTTCCAATTGAACCCAAATGTATTATACTTATTACTGATTTTTCATTAAAATCCGTTTTTTTGTCCCTGGAGGGAGGAATTGATTTTACCCCAAATCATCCTCTTTAAAACCGGCTTTCTGAGATACGAAATGAGAGTAAATAAAGTGATCTGAAATTTTCGAGAGTTTCTTGATTGTAATCTCTCTTATCTTTTTTGGACCCCAGAAACATTTTCATGCTAGTGATTGAAGTTTTTGCAAAATTTTCGACATACCTACCCGTTATAAGAATTAAGTATAAAAATTTGGAATAATTGGCAACCCTTTTGAAAGAATGTCCCTTATTTTCAACTATTAAATTTTTTTGCTCTCGCCCATCCCCAAATTGTTCCTTCATATGAGGAAATAACTTCAAATTTATTGTTTTTCCCCCAACTGAATTTTAAGTTGTGCCAATTCAACCCTCCTCCCCCCTTTACAAAAAAACTAAAAACATGAAAATTGGATGCAATTTTAAAATTTTTGATTTTTTTCATTCTAGGCTCTCTCAGTATTTTCTGTGATCAGAAATCATTACTAAAATTTTTAAACCCCCTCTTCAGAGTGATAAAAGTGAGAGTTTGAGGGGGTTCTAATTTCAGCCGGGGCTCCGAAATAGTTATCTGAATCAATTACAAACTTAAAATTTCAACTTATTTTTTAAAAGTGGCAATAATAAAAAAATTGGAGGTGGAAGAAATTGAAATTTTTGCCCTAAATTTTTTCCTTTTTTAAAGGGTGAGTAGTTGAGTACATTTTTTTCAATTTATAGCAAATCTCACACAGGAAAATGAAAGTAGGTAATTTTGATTCGATCTAACTTCGTGTATGAAATTTGAATTTCCCCTGGTGAAAATGAACTCGTGCACCAACTCGATTTCAGTCAACTCAGTGCAATCAAATTTTTTGAATTTGATCCATGATATCTCCCCCGGACACGAAAGATTTAACAACGTTTAAAAAATTCATTTTTCACCTAAAATCGCTGCTTTTTTAATATACATATACAAAGGCGTCTGATGAAAAAAGGATAATTTACTCTCATCTTCATATTCTCGAAATTTAAACCTCATCGCAAATCTGTTTTTTTCATCATCGTCGGTATTTTCAAAAGTAATTTACAAGGGTGTTTTCTTTTCTCGTTGCCCATACGATATACCTCACACGTGACATAATGTGTAAAGCCTGCAGCTCGTCTCGTCTTCAGCGCGAGCTCGTATATGTGCGGATTTTAAACACAATAAGGACCCGGCTATAGAGTCATCTCGTCGAGTTGGTAGTTTAAATAGAATGTTTATTGAATTAAATATTCGCTA
Source organism: Pseudococcus longispinus (assembly GCA_900064475.1). Classification (NCBI taxonomy): domain Eukaryota; kingdom Metazoa; phylum Arthropoda; class Insecta; order Hemiptera; family Pseudococcidae; genus Pseudococcus; species Pseudococcus longispinus. The sequence goes on from FIZU01036798.1 coordinate 54,147, forward strand.
GGTATTCCGGCTCTGCATCCGACGACAAAAAAAAACTCAGACGAAAAGTTACACGGTACCTTTGAAAGTTTCGTCAACTTTCTATGTTGAAAAGATACGTTCTAGGTAATTTTTTAATTCACCTTTTGTATCGCAGTATGGGACCGACACGTGGCGTCGTCTTGGTCGTCGAATCTTTAGCACCTCTACCAAGTTTACCGTCGTTCTTCTGCTTCGTATTATACTCACAAAAGCGATAAAATTATGATTAAATCATATATGTGGGTTACATATATATTTGTAGCTCGTCGAATGTGCACGAAAAAAGGTAGCGCCGACGATGAAATCCACATGATTGAACGAGGCAGAGAGAGTAGAAAAGAAAATCTGCCACGAAAAGTAATTGTTTGGTACGTAAAACGTACGTATAATTTGTAGATGGTAAAATTACTGTACGACTCGCGGTATAAGTAAATGAAATCGTGTACGAATTAAGCTGAAAGCTTGAAAGTATGTTGCTTTGGGCTTTAGCTGTTTTAAACCGTTCGAGATTTAGGAACGTAGGTAGGGGGTGGGGGGGGGGGTACTGTGTGTTGTATTATGTGTAGGTTAGGTATTGCGAAAAGAAACACGATTTTAAATTCATCCGAATTTCACGCTTTGAATAGTTTTCGGTTTCCTCCGCGTTGAGAAAACGTATTGCTTTGTGGAACATATCAAGGGGATGAATTAAAACCGAAATTATTCCATATTTACGCGGCAAATTCGTGTACACTCACGTACACCACAAAGCTCTATGACATGCATCGTAATCATAATCAACGTCTGTATTCGAGAGAATTATCGCGTGCGTCTTGTCTTCGGCTTTCGACGACCCGCTTTGATCTTTTCCATTGTATTTTAGACGATTTATTTCACCACGTCAGTAAAAAAAAGAAGCGAAAAAACGCACAAGCGTCCTGTATTGACAATCGAGCTACCGAAACTGCTATTAAATTGTTCGAATGGTGACGAAGCGACCGACGCGACGCAACGGTTCAATGATTATTTAATGGTCTTCTGAGATGAAAACGACGAACGCGATCGGTCGTTGTAAACATGTATCTGATACCGAATTTAGTTTTAAATGAAAACATCTGCGAGACCTTGGATTAATTCAAATGATAGCGAAAAGTGCAATTTTTGGCGGGTATGTGATATAAGAAGTGGGATAGGTTCTGCTCTGCAATTATCGGTCGCCGATGTGATGGTGTGAAGGAGAAAAACAATTGAATTATGGAAAAATACGCGAATACGTGTCAATGTTCGCGTTCTAAAGAGGTTTGGTGTAATTTAATGGAGACAAATGCGTCATTTTAAGATCTGTACTTCCTATTTTTTATTATAACAATGTTTCGATTCTGTATTTTGATGATTTTTTTCTTCTTATTTTTTCAGCATCGTTCTCATTAGTATATTGGATGGATCATCTTCGGAAGTATTTTTTTTGGTCATCTCTCACTTTGGGTAAGTGCTTGATGCAATCTTTAATTTCATGGGAACTGTTGTTTAAGGTGGCAAAAAGAGCTGGTATTAGACCAATTTTCTCATTGGATAAGAAAGCATGAAGAGAGGAGAAAACTTCTGGAAGATAGTTTAAAACATCTACAAAGTTACAGATGTCTTATGATCGACCGAAAGGTACGAAAAGTTTTTGTCATGAAATTTTGTTACGCATGGGTGACTTTTGAAATTCTGAAAATTTTCTGAAATTCTCTTACGCCAAAATGACGTTTTGGACTTGAAGAGAGATGGTAAAAGTGGTTTAAACATTGTAAGAAATTTTCATAATCGTTCAAAATATGATCAAATGGGTAAACAAGTCATGAAAGTTGCTGAAAATGTTGTTAAAATGGTCAAAAATTTCATAATAATTAACGTAAATATTGCAAAAATGGTCACAAAATAATGAAAATTGTTGAAAATGTGGTAAAATGTACTGAAATTACTATAAAAATTGGCGAAAATATCGTAGAAATTACAAAAAAAAAAAATCGTGAAAACGGTTCAAAATCTTTTAAAAATTATTGGAATTTTTATAAAAATCATACAAAATATGAAAAAAATCGTGAAAACCGTCGAAAATGTCGTTACAATTTTCAAAATTATTGCAAAAATCAGTAGAAATATTGTAAAAACTGTACAAAAATGAAGAAAATCGTCAAAAATCTCGTAAAAATTGTTTAAAATTGTCATAAAAGTCTGTAAAAATATGTTTAAAAAGGCCAGAAAATAATGACAATTGCCAAAAATTTCGTAAAAACTGTTGAAATTTTCATAAAAATCATTTTAAATATGGAAAAAGTGATCAAAAATAATGAAAGTCGTTGAATACGTTTTTGCAGTTGTCGAAATTATCGCAAAAACCGTTCAAAAAATTGTGAAAACGTTCTGTAAAAAAATTATAAAAATCATCAAAATTAATCTCGTAAAAATTGTTTAAATTTTCACAACATTTTCAAATATTTTTTCGTTTATTTATCATTTCTACAAATTTTTATGGAAAGTTGTTAGCATTTCAATCAATTTTCAAACATTTTACAACAATTTTTAGGAAATTTTCATTATTTTTACGAGACTTTCGATTCTTTATATGATATTTTGAGCTTCTTAATCAAGTTTTTACTGATTTTTATGAAAATTCCAGACAATTGAATGGAATTGTTGAGGATTTTAGTGATCTTTGTACCTTTTTTACGATATTTGAAATTATTTTTATAGAAATTTCGACAATTTTAATGAGATTTTTGACGGTTTTAATAATTCGTTTATCAAAGATTGTCAAATTTTGAACATTTATACAACAATTTTGACGATTTTCATGATTTTTTGGTCATTTCCATCATATTTTTAATGATTTTATGAAAAGATGGTAGGCAAAAATTAATGAAATTGTCATTTCCATCGAACTTGGTAAAAATACTTATAATATAAATTCTCAACTGTCTCGTAAGAATTGTTAAGTTTTTACAAAAATCATTGAAAGCATGAAAAATTCATCAAAAATTTATCAAAAAATCATGGAAATCGTCGAAAATATTGTAAAAATTGTCAAAATGTTGACAAATTTCTGTAAAAATAATAGGCATAAAAACAGTTTAAAAATTATAAAAATCGTCTTAAGTGGCATCAAATTATTAAAGTTGTCGTAAAAATTGGTAATTTTTTAAACATTTTCATATAAAACATTTGTAATATGAAAAAAATAACCGAAATACAAGTATTATGAAAATCGTTGAAAATCGTTGCAAATCTCGTAAAGGCTGTTAGAACTTTCACAGCATTTCCCAAAGTTTTCATGATTTTTCTGTGAAGACTGCTAGATTTCTAAGTAATGCCAGATGAGAATATAATTCCTAACCAGTAACCACCCTTTTCTGGCCGACCAGAATCATCTAATTAACCAGCATTGAGCACCTTCAACTTATAAGAATCGGTAACTGATAAATTTCCATATTCTGTACCGAGTTCTCTTGCACACGACGTTCAGAATTAAGCAGCAAGTAAAACTTGTATGTAAACTGAAGTGAAATAGTACATTACCTCAGTCAATACATACGTACAAAACTACACCGCGGAATAGTTACCATTAAATCTGCGTATCGTATAAAGCTAGAATAGTTAAGGTACTCGGTGAAGAGTTCGTTACACACAGAAGTGTTTATCAGCCCATATGAAACATACGATAAGAACACATTAATTGCATACATAATACGTATGTACATATCCAGCCAAGTTTTCGGTACCTTAGACCTACGTACGCTCGAAACAATTCACACATCTAACCCCAAAGCTTCGTATTCACGCGTCTCGGCGTGGCGGTTTTGCAGAAAAGTCATAAGTTTCGGTACAAATCTAGTTATAGAGAAGTTTGCCAAAGTCTTTTGTTTGGTAGGTGTGAAATGTCGATAACCTTCTGGGCAACTATGCAGATAATGTCAATAGATACAATAAAACATCGTCTCGTATTTCCTTTTACTGGTAAACTTTTGTGGAAAAATATTAAAACTTTATCGATTCCGCTTCAAAGGATAACATCTCACGTATGTATTTCCCTCTTTCGAGTCGCAAATACGTATAATTGATGTAAGCAGGATTATATTTGTATTCGTACGTGTATCATTTCCATCGTCAATACCTTATCTAACGCTCTACTCAAGCTACTCGTATGTACTCGTATTTATATCATACACGTATCTATGAGAAATTAATGTGCATATTTTTCCTTTTATAAACGAAAGATATTAAAATATGCAAATTTCAATCGATATAGGTGCAAATAGTAAAATTCTCTTTAAAATTACCTTCTGGTATGCAAAATGAAATGCCTTTGGCTAGCTTTACCCAACTATTTCGAAAGAAAACACCATCAGTGTGAAAAAGTTTCAAGCAGATTAAAGTATATAATGTCACAAAGCTGGTTAATAAAAACGTTAATCCTTCAATATTGATAAAATTACGCCCAACTTATCCCCGAATTAGGTAGATTTGGCAAAAAATAATCGTATTTGCAAAAATGACTACCCTTCGTCTTTGCATTTCTAAACCAGAGGCCGGCTTTTGCAGTGATGATAATTTATTAGAAGAATATTCAGGTTGTCTACCGGGTACGAAAAGAACGAAATAACGAAAAAAAACGCGAATTTAGAAAATGAGCGCGAAATTTGCCCAGAGGCAGAAAGCACAAAATTTTGATGAAAAATAAAATCTGATTAAATTTTCAAGTTTGTTTTCAATAGAATTTTTTAAATTGAAATTTAAATTGAAAAAATGTTAAAATTTCATCTTTGAATGACTTTTTTTTTGACAACAATTTTGCCCTCGTTCCGCTCAGGCTCAAAATAGTGTAGTGCAAATAGATATTTTTCTAAATTTGACAAAACATCACATTTTTTCTTGCCAAACTTGTCGTCTTTTGAATCAGGTGAATCGTTAGTATATAGGAAGGAGGAGTTCAAGGAGTCTGGACCTCCTTGCTGACTACAGAAATCTTTAAAAAATAGTGAAATTTCAGCTTTTGAATGTATATTTTGACACGGATATGTCTTATGGCTGGGAGTCAATCTGAAAATTTTGTCCATTTTATTGTCCTTTTTCCGTGTCCATAAATTCCATCATGAAATTCCTTGACAATGACTTATAGACATTTTGTTAGACTTTTTTTGACTTAAAATTTTTTTCAGATTTCCATTGAATTTTTGAACTTGGACAATTTCAGAGGTGATGCTGACTTTTAGATATTTTGTCTGACAAACAATTTCGATTTTTTGAACTTAGAAAATTGACTTTCAGACATTTTATCACACAGCTTTTTACCTAAGGCTGACTTTTAGACATTTTCAGTGATTCTGTCCCCACTTTCTACAAAATTTGTTGGCTCGTCCCTGTTACCATAGAACAACATCCTAGATTTTTTGAATGGCCTGCAGCCATCACACAACATTGAAAACAGCGGAAAATGGTTCTCGTAAAATGTAGTTTTTTGGAGGTGAATGGAGGCTGGAAGTTCGGGAACCCCCAAAAGGCACTTCTAGGGCACATACCAAATCTACATGCCAAAAACGATTTCCTAAGTCGATTTGGGTGGATTGAGGGCATCATTCGGGGGGTTTTAAGGTCAAAAAATGACAAAATAACCGTTTCTCCCCTTCTGATTGCTGTAGAACGCAGATTTTTGACTATGTTGTAATGTTTCGATTATCTATCGACCAATTTTATTTTCAATGTTTTCATCCTTCCTATGTTTTTATGAAAAATATCGAAAATTACCAAAAAGATGCACATAATGCGGGGGAGGGGGGGGGTAGAATTAAAAAAAAACACAAAATAGCTCGAAAAAAACACGAAGTTTTATTTTTTTGATTTAGTAGACATCCTGATATTCATATTCCAAAAGACCGATATACGTAAATATCCAATTTTTTGTGAATTGTTTGTATTGTGAAGTAAATTATACCCGAATTACGTACCTAGGTAAATTTTTTTGGAAAATTGAATTCAGCAAACTTTGATACCTATTTGATGAAATTTCGTGTATTTTTTCTTTTTGTTGTAAACACGTAAAAACTTTACTAGACAATTTTATTGATTCGTGAGTGCACAGAAAAAAGGGAGAAAAAAATAAAAGTATGGACAAGAAGAGAGAACGAACTTTTAAACGTATCGAGTACTACTCTTAAACAAGTTATAATGCATTATGGTGGGGTTATTTTTATAATACACAGGTATTTTTCGTATACTAATTGGATACACCGATGTGACAATTATTCAACTATTTTTAGTTCGATTGTTGGTCTTGGTATTGAGTGCATGTTTTGGGTAAACACATATTTATGCCTTCTGTGAGTTTCCTTACCTACATATCCAGTTTATAAACAAATGCAATTGCCGAATAACCTAATAATGGCTGGGATTAGATTAGATTGGAAACATTTCTTTCAGAAATTGCCATTTCATAATTTTTCAAATTAAAATTTTTGTCTGACGTAATAAAAATCTTTAAAATAGTTTAAACCCCCAAAAATTATTTAAAAAAAATGTTTTAGGTAAAAAATCAAATCACATGTTTAGTATTTTACGTCAGAAGTTCTATTGAACTTTTGCATCACACTGACTCATACCAGAAGTAAAAATTGACGAATGCTGTCATTTAGATTTTCTTAAGAAATGTTAATCAGCTTGTTGGAATTTATCTCTAGATCGTTAAATCATTCGGTGAGTCACGTAATTGTTTTTTTATAGGTATGTGAATTCTTCGATAGTTGAAAATGAATATACCACAACTCTGTTTTAATTTTATCGCAAGTTCGATTTTTTTTTTTTTGCAAAAAATTCAACTCGTTCGAAATATTATTTCCAAAACTTATGTTCGCTTCCGATTTCAAACTGTAAATTAGTCGACGTAGCTAAAGAGCATGTTCCTAAATTAGTGAATAATTTTAATGATCTCTTAGTTAGGAAATTTACGATGAGAGCCTAAGTAAAGCGAAATGACAGATAAATCAAGGAAGTAAAATAACGACGATATAAAGACTATGACGACACGAAACGAAACGAGACGAGAAAACAGTCAAGAATTCGAGAATCATAATGAAGCTATGTATAGAGAATTTCGCCTAAACTCGAAATGGCAAAAAAACATAATAGGATCTTTTCTCTTTCTCCAGCATAGGCATTATTATGGCGAAAATTCTTTCTTCGTCAATTATAAGTTTATATTTTCTGGTTAATTCGATATCTGGCGTAATAACTACGGCGTAAAATGTCGAAATTAAGATGAAAATTAGATTACTTACCAGGAATGAATATCAAAAATTGTCGAAAATGGGAGAACGTACACAAATACATAATTTTCCGTCACTCTTCGAACCGAAATTATAAGCGAGTAGTTTGAAAACGTGAAAAAAATACAAAAAATACAAACGAACGTATTGTTTAAAGATCGATTCGTAAACTGTTATACGTAATTTTCAAATCGATTGTTTGAAATGACCAGCGGTAAACTGAGACGAGCGAAGCATTAAATTTATTTGTTATGGGTTGACGAGCGCGCGCGATATATGACGTTTTTTTCGCTCGCGATTACCGATATATACTCTCTTGAAAAGAAGAAAACCTCTGTCTAAGTACGACTTGGATTTACTCGAATTCCAAGATTTTATCTATTATCGTATTACATTGTGCTGCCTACCAGATAACGATAACGTACCGGCAGTTTTGCCCCACCAGAAACTCTGTAATCTTTCTTCGAGGGGGAATTTTTTTTTCCAAATTGGTTCGAGTTATAATTTCACGCAATGTGTACGATTTGCTTTCTGAACGTTTTTCTATCGATGAATTTTTATTCGAAGGTCGACTCGATCTTTGTGGATTGTTTTAGAGTTGGCGTTGGTAATTTTTTTCGGCCGTAAATGTACGATGGCAGAAACTTTGTTGCTTCTTTCAGTCTTTACTTTTTGATTGGATTTGCAAAATATTAATTAAAGAATGCAGAAAATATACCTACCTAGAAAAACTCGTCGAATAATTTTGAAATATGTATTTTTTTAGTCGGCGGAAAAAGGCAAATCACAAAGTGAATAGCTATGAAAACTATTTAATTACGTTTTGCTATCGCGAAAAAATTTCTTTCTCAAAATTAAACTACAAGGGTTGAATAATAACTAGGCTCTGATTAAAGGAAAGCCGCGCAACTTGAATTTCCAACTTCACACGCAGCTCCACAAGGGTTTCTTTTACAGAAAGAAAAAATCGTTTATAAAAAGATAAAGTTTTGTAAACGGTATACCGGACTTATAATTTATAAATCTGGGGCTGCGATTTTTTTCTTAGAGGTGTTTCATAGTTTATTAGTTGTTAAGAAGTCGGTGTCAGGGATTCTTACATTGGGAAATTTTCTATGGCTTGTGCTACACCATTTGATAAATTTTTAAAAAGGGGCTTAGAAAGTTAAACGCGTTTGATTTAAAATTTCTATTAGCGAATCGATTTGAAAAATACGTAATTAATCTAATCATTAACCTTATTTTTATTTTAAGTTGAAAGATCGTAAGTAGTTTTGAACCATGAACATGTAAATTCGCACTTTCTTGCGTATGTTGATTGGTAATGAAAAATACGAAAAATTTCTAATATGCATTAATCAGAAGGTATTCGATGTTAGATTATTTTACCGCTTAATCGACGAAACGAGAAGAGAAAATGATAACTTTAATTAACCGAGGAATTATATTAAATTCTGTTTTATTCAATAATATCCGTATATGAGCTGTTATTAATATCCTTTCCTTGTCTGGGTTTTCTCGCTTACCCTTCCTCGAGGCAATTATTTTTATGAAATTGTTACCAATTTGACGTTTAATCAACTTTAGATAGCGTTCGAAGGTGTTTCGTTTTGGTCTCGTGGTTTTAGGGTTAAATTTTTAACAAGGGTGAAACGACGGGATCGATTTTTTGTTCTCGCGTTGATTTTTGTTTGTATTTTCTTGTTATTTTACTGACAGTTCATTTTTTTGAATGAGTAATCGAGTCAAGCTAGGTAATTAATATTATTTCGAGAAAATAATAATAAATAATATATCTCCCGGTGAATTTACGATCGGGTGAATTTATTCAAGTTACGTCTTATTCGTCGTGTTTTCAATTTTAATAGATGATGAATTTTTTAATTGCATTCGTATCTACATAATGAAGTTTTTAATTTGCTCGTTTGATTAATATAGCATGATTTTGTGAGGTATCGGGTGATTCGAATTATATCAACTTTCATAATATGTATAATCACTTACGATCTAGCATATCTCTTGTATTTTCTTACATGTATGTGCTCGTTTCATAACGAATTGATGATTGAAAGATCAATAACGATTAGAATAATCGATAGATGAATGATCTAACTTAGTATTGCATCGAGTTATTCCTAAATTTTAATGATGTGGAAAAATATTAAATTCGTTTCGTAGAGTTTGACGTAGATAGACGTTTTTAGTTGGTAAATGAAAATGAGATGAAAAAATGTTAGGATTGTAGCCTTCGAATAAATAAACTGACGTTGTCCTGCTTTACTCGAAAGGTTCAAATATGCGCAAAAAATACGAAAATTTGCCATAAAAGAAGGGTTCATTTTTATCTCAGTCGGACCAATAATTTCAGTCAAGTTTGGCTGCCTACCTACCCATCTACCTAACCACCTACCAGCATGTTCCTTTTTATCTTTTTGCCGAATCTTTATCAAATTTGAATCTTTCAAATTACATCATTTGAAATAATGATATTTTTGGAAACCCCGATGTAAGAAGAAAAACGAAAAATTTGTCGCCAAGGTTGTAGAATGAAAGGAAAAAGACAACTAGTGATATTCAGTACCTACTTGTTGAAAACAACTTGTAATTTTTCATTAATTTTTTAGGAAATTTTTTGAAATAATCTCCGATGAAAAACGTGAGACGTGCATAATTACTTATGTAGTTGTTCGTGGTTTATTGTAAGCCTTTTGATCAGCTTTAAATTTTTTCATCCTCGTATTCCTTTAAATTTTTAGATTATGTCATCAGACCACTTAAAACTTTCGACTAAAATCCCAAGATGTTCCGGAAATACGCAGGAGAAGGTGGACCAAAAATCGAAATTTTTCGAGATTTTTCTGGAAAATTCGCACTTTTGGTTTAAAATTCGTCGTCTGAACGTTTCGCTTGTTGGATGGAGAAGGGGAGGGTTGATGAGCACGGTTTAGGTTTATACAGTATGAAATTTTTCTGCCGATGTACATGAGAATATGAATTTTGATTTATCGATTTCAGTAGTCACCCTGGTAATAAATTTTGGATGCGAAAATGACCTTATTTTTTCAAGCTGACTCCACTAAGCATTCTTGCATTCCTCAATATGGCCTAAAATGTAGAAAAATCATAATAATTTGAGTGTGAAATAAAGTGATACGTTTTTGAGGATATTGAATACGAATTCAGATTCATCTCTACAATTTCACCCATTAGACCCCCTCCACCTCTCTTATCACACCTGTTTCGTTTAAAGTCCCTCAGTATCTATGATGACTATCATGTTTTCTGAGATACTTGATAATAATATAACCTTATTTTTTGATCTGACCGTTCTCAGAATTTTTTCCGTTGAATTTTGAGTGGAATTAAGTGTGGTGTAGAAGGTGGGGGGGTTAATGGATGAAACCATAATAATGATGTCAAATTTGTATTTTGTTTCTTCCTTCGTAAACGTACCACTATTGTCAGTAATCTCGTTTTTTTTTTGGTCTATTGGTATCGAATCACCCTACCTATACTAAAAGAATTCTGCATATGGAATTGATGAATGCCAGAAATACATTCGAGGAGGTTTAGAGGAACTTCTCCTCTTCATAATTTTGCTCACATGATCAGTTGATGTTTGGTGCTGGGTAATTCTAACTTTCTTTCTCAGCTCCTAACATCAATAAAATTGTTCATAGTTATGCTATGCTTATGCAATCTAATATCTACACTACTTATCTTTCATTCGGTATAAAAACGCACCAGAAGTACGATTGGTTTAATTGAATCAAAATCAACAATGCATCAAGAGTCAAGAAATGTTGATAAGAAAAAAATCAGACAAAATTGGCCAAACTGTGCTGATACGACTGTCGTTGACTTCAACGAGTTGTTTGAACTGATAAAAGGTACACAGCACACAGCGAAAATCACAGACGTGTAAAGTTTATACACGTGACGGTAGACTGTAGAACCTTCATGCTGTTTCTAATATAACTCTATTGCAAATCGTAGTCATCATTGGATTTATGTATTAAGTCGAACCTTAGCTAGCAAAATAACACTAAACTTTCAAGGTTTCAATCTCACGTCGAGATTAAAAAGTAAAATGAAACCAATTCTGATCGTACAAAGGTATCACTGTTGAGAAATTTTTTCTCATTTCGACCTATTGGTAAAAGTATTACATATGTACCTACGTGAGGTTTACTTTCAAAGCAATCAGGGCTGTTTTAAATTCACGTGTCTTATAAATTTATCAAATACGAGTATCGATAAAATTAAAATTAAATTTTCTACATAACGAGCGTAACAAAATATGTGCATATAATCTACGAATATGTGGATTTTCATCCGTTTTTTTGGAGGTGTTATTTTCTGAAATTGTACAGTAAAAAAAAAACGATAACGATAAGCATTGAAAACTGTTTGGAAACTCGATAAATTTAGGTACCTGAGGTATTTTCATAACCAATCGATATAAATTTTTCGATTATTTTCGAAAAGAAAAAATTAAACTTAGAGTATGTGGAAAAATACTCACCATTTGATGTTGAAAAAAAAATCTTGTAGATAAGAAAAGTGTCTTTTAAATCGAATTATTAGATAATCCTAACAAAGTATAATTAAGAGATTCTCGAGTACGAAGGATATTCAACTTGATCTAATTATATTGTTGAATAAGGTCAATAAATTGATCTGATGTATTTTGAATTTTCACTTTGATAATTTTTAATCGTATAATTCATTTATTGCGTAAATTTTATTTTACGTTTCAATAGCATACTTGTTCAAGTAACACGTATCACGTGCTTCGAAGAAAAAAAATCGGTTACCTGTTTAAACAATTATTATATACAAGAGTACTTCATAAGCTCGTGGTTTTCTTATCTGTGATATACAAGAAGAAAGACAGGATAAATGCTGAAGAAATAATGCGTCGTAAACGTCACGATTACTCAGGCTGTTGAAAATGTCACACTTGAAATTATTTTCGAATACTTATTTATGATCCTTTCTTGTGACAATCGTGCATGTGCGTGAATACTATATAACAAAACACTTGAATCGAATAAGCATCAGCATCATTTTGTACAACAATTGGCAAAGTATTTAAAGAGATTAGGTGCCAATACCTTAGCTGTTTAGCGTGTGTATTATATATTCGCATCTTGACAGCTATTTTTGGTTTAAAAAGTTGAAGGTTTAATTCGAAAATCGAAACTTTTTCAATAAATTTTAATCGCGGTTTGTGTGCTTTTAGATTCAACGTGTCTGTCACACGTTGAATGAAAAACTATCCTATGGGGAATTTGTCGCTGTTTATTGCCTTCGTTTACGTTGAATCGAGTATCAAATGCTCACTAGCGCGAGTAGATTATTCAGAATTTCAAAATATTCGTCAGAAAATTGACGAACTGTATCTAGGTTGTGGTTTTTTTTCGCATTTTCACTTTATTATATCGAAGTTTAGTCTACTTGAAAATTATCTCGAGTTGAGACTCGAGCCAGTGACGGTGCGTTATTTTCGCACATTGAATCCATAAGTAAACGAATCGAATCGAAGCGAATTATTTTAAACTTTTCGTTGGCGTGATTTTGGTCGTCGCCTTGTGTACTCGCACCGTAAATCGTATTCCCAAAGTAAAACCCACGCTACGTCTATACGTCGCAACGCTGAAGGTTTTGTTTTGGGAAAAAGCACATCGAGATGGGCAATTTTTGTACATTTTCTGGACATCAGGTTCCCATATTGTTTGTACATGGTTCATGGATTAGGTATAGTCGCGTGTTTACGAGGTAAAAAAAAAAGTCTTAGGGGACTACATATTCTTCAACTTGTCGAGCGTGGTTTTAATCGGAATGTTTGTTGATAGATTCAATTTTTTTTTCGAAGGTTGTTTCGTATTATTTGTGTACACATGTAGGATCCGTAGAGCCTATTTTTTCTCTTCAGTCGAATGCACTAATAGATTGTCTCTGCGAAAAATACTTCAATTTTTGTGTACCATATTACCTACCGAATTGAATAAGTGGAAGGGGGAGTAATTTGGTGCAATTATAATTTTAATATGTCTTTTCGCCAGAAATCAATAATTAAAACCAGTTATTATAAATCACTTTCATTTTTTTTTTGAAAAATCAGCTTTGATCACTGTTTTTTACAATTGGCCAAAATTGCTCGTTATTTTACTTATTCAGATTTTCTTGCGACAGTTGACATTTTTGTCACTTTTCATTGATGGTCAATTACTTCTAATTTCCCAAATCTGACAACTGTCAACTTATCACACGATTTTTTAAATGTTGTCCAATTTGAAATTTTGATGCCTAATTCAATTCTGATTTGAGAATGATTGATCACCTAAAAAATTAATTATTTACAAAAATTCTCACTTTCTCTCTATTACGAAGATGAACACACTTTTCTCTTGTAATATTCAAAAATTTCAAGTTTAAGTTCGAAAAATTGACGAAATATAATTTTAAATTGCTATCAGCGCACAAATTCGACAATTTGAAGATTTCAATTTGTCTTGATCAGAGTTGAAAAAAATAACATTTTAATCCTTGAAAGTCTTTTTTGTGGAATTACCTCCCAGGAGTATAATTCGGTTATTTTTTGTTGAAATTCCAGAGCAGCTATTATTACTGGATATGCTTTTGCGATGACCAAACCTGCGAAAAACGATGCAAAATTTTGTTACGAAATTCCGTCACGCTGACTTTTAGAAATTTTGCCAGACTTTTTTGGGCAGAAAAATTTTCAGATTTCCACTGACTTTTTGGACTTGGAAAATTTCAAAGATAACGCTGACCTTTCGACATTTTGTCAGAAAACACTTTAGACTGGACTTGGGACATTTCAGAGATCACGCTGACTTTTAACCTTCAGACCTTTTGGATTTGGATGATTTTTGAGATCACGCTGACTTTCACACATTTTGTCGGGCAGAGTTGTTGGGCTTGGAAAATTTTAGAGATCATACTGACTTTTATTTAGCATAGGATATGATTTGCGATACCCAAATCTGCAAAAAAGTCAGAAAATTACGACACAAAATTCTGTCACGTTGACCTTCAAACATTTTGCAACACTCTTTGAACTTACAAATAGATAAAGTCAGATATTACGTCAGACTGGAATGTGCACTTCAGTTTAACTTAGCAGAAATAGCAAAAGCATATCCTATGTTTTATAATTTCCTGGGTAGTATGAAAATGGAAATAACCAGGGTTTCACTGAATTTCGACAAACTCTTTGAGGACGAATAATAATAGAAATTTAATGGAAATTTTACGACAATTCATGAAGAAGCAGGCAGGGGCGTTCCAACCGGGGGGGGGGTGTCACACCCCCCCAAAGTTTTGCTTAGTCGGAATTTGTCGGCAAAATGAGTGAAGCAGTCGGAATTGTCGGCGAAATGAGTACCTAATAATCCTACTACCGACTCTGAATTTTGAGCATTTGAAAAAATAAGTACAAAAACCGACTCAGTTAACTTCTGGATGTATTTTTCTGAAAAATTTTTCGCCCTCGCTTCGCTCGGGCTTAATAGA
>FIZU01036804.1:0-12071 GCA_900064475.1 Pseudococcus longispinus
TGTTATTTTATAAATACTTTTGTATCCTTCCCCTCCCTCCTCATGTTTTACAAAAAGCCTAACTTCAAATTGGAAGGGGCAGAAAAATTAGTAATTTCAATGAGTCTAAATTTTTAAATTTTTCCTTGCCCCTTGAAATAAAAAAGTAGGCAACATGCTCAACATTCAGGATGGACGGCAGGACTGACGCGCCAGTACCAAGGTAAGTTATACTGCTGGGTCACGTACCCCTGCCGCGACAACGCAAGGAAAAAAACCGGTCTGTGACAATTGTCACATGTGTGGTAACCCCGGGTATAGTTTTCAGTCATCGGTTAAAAAAATAATCGGGAAAAATGCATAAGAAAAAATTCTACTCGTAGATAAAAATGCAAATTTTCGAGTAATTTTTCTAGGACGACAGTTCTTCGTTTATATGAAGTTATTCACTTTTTAAAAATTGAAGTGACCAAAAACCCATTGAAAAATTCACCAAAATTGAAAAAATATCGCAACGCGTACATCACCACAAAATTAATTGTGTAAAAGAAGAAAAATTTGTTCAATTTTTACAGAAATTAGAAAATTTTTGAAGATGATGCAATAAAACATCAGAGAATCGAGAAAGTGGTAGGGTGGAGGGGGATCAAAACAATTTTGACAATTTTGGATATGTAGGTACTGGTATACGTCTTATGTGGGGATGGAGGGGGGGTCCTATAAAAGTTTGTGCCTCACGAAAGTCCCTCATAAAATTTTGTCACGAATTTGTGTTATCCAAATAACTTTTAGACTTGAAAAAAAACTGAACAACTGACTATTTGGACTTGAAAAAAATGAAAAATTAGACTTTTTGCACTGACTTTTTAGACTAACTATTTGGACATGGATTGACTTTTTTTTAGATTTTGATTTTTTAAAAACAGTAATAAAATCGATAGGTAGTTTCGATTTTTCAATATTTTTTTTCAAATTTAATATGCAACTTCGATAGTAAAAAAAATCAATTCAGCAGTCATCCTCTTGAGATTGATAGAAAAAATGTTTAAAAAAATCAAAATTTTTCTTTTTAAAAAAAAAAACAAGTTTTCTCTTAACGTCAGCTTTTAAACGACTTCAATGCACCCTGCAACGGTAAATAAAGTAAAAACTTTTAAAAAATCAAAAGAGGAAACCGCTAAAAAATCAATTCTAATCGAAATCGAAAAAATTTATGATTTTTTATGCTTGTCAAGCAAAAATAAGAAAATCAAAGAAAGAGAATCAATATAACTAAATTAACTAAATCGAAATCAAAAAAATCGATAGTGAAGATAATTTTCGATGTTTGTTCACTTGTTCAGCCAAGATAAAATAATCAAAAACGTAATAGAAAAAAAAACGCTAAAAATAGATTTGAATATAAATAGAAAAATTGAAAAAATCGATAGTATCGATAATTTTTGATTTTTTTTTAACCAAGCTACTAAAATTGATAACATACTTGGAAAGAAAGAAAAAATCGGACCAGTGACCAATTTCATTTACTCATACAGGCAGACCTTTCTCTAAAAAAAATCATAAAAATGGTCAAATTTTTATTGCAAGTTACTCAATATTTCATCATTCTGTAACAGTATTTTCAAAATAAAAACCCCAACAATACACTATACAAGTAATTTTTTGAAAATTTGAGTAAATTTAGTATCTGTTAAAAGAATTTGAGAAAAGAAACATGCAATACCTTTTACATCTCCCTACATACCTACCTAAAGAACAAATCTCTTCAAAAGGTTTCTAAAAAAATGTGTTTTGAAAAAACTAAAAAGTGTCTTTTTCAAGTTGCAATTGAAATTTTCCTAAAAGAAGTTCACCCCTGATTTTCTTTCAAAGAATCAGAATGAAAAATATCTATACTTTTTACTGTCTGAAGTGTTTGGCATATAGTCACGTTTTTTGCTGATTCAGATGGAATATATTATTTATAAAGATTTGTCATATTATTTAGCTATCATGTGGCCTCTCTAACTTTAAATGTCATACTGATGGAACATGCTTGGACATAACAAGTCGTTGCAATACAATTAAAGAGTGCGAAGATGGATCTGACGAGATGAATTGCGGTAGTAATAGTCATACAATTACGAATAATATCATTAATGTACTGTATTTAATGACATATGCCCCCCTCTCCTGAACCAATCCGGAACCAACTTCGGTTGGATAATATTTAATACATAATAATATGTTCTATAGGAGACGAAACTGATATTGGTAATTGCACTTTACAAAAAGGTAAATATTTATGCGAAGACAAATTAAAGTGTATCGATTTCAAATACACGTGCGACAATAATTGTAATTGTTTCGATTGTTCCGATGAAACCGTAAATTGCTACAAATATGGTAAACAAATTTATTTTTATTATCTAAATGAGTTCGCAATGAAATAGATGAAAATAAATTCAGAATTGATTCTAATCGGCGCAGATAGTAAATCGTGTATTTCGTGTCCTCTTTATTGCGTACCTACTCCCAGAGGTCCTCAATGTGCCTGCAATTCGAGCAATTATAAAAAGAATAAATTATGCAAAGGTGAGTTGATCGGAATTTTACGTTCGTGCTTTTTCTTTCTGCAATTTTAAATTGGGATAAAATAGTTAATGATATGCTCCATAAAGGACTCGATAATTTCCCTACAAGATATTCGAGGTCAAGATGCAGAATCATTTAAGTTGAAAGCAAATTTTGATAGATATATTTTTTAAATTTACAGAAATTCAAAATTGCACTGGAGATCCAGCCTGTAACCAATATTGTACTCGTTATAGGGATGTGAAACGATGTCTATGTTACGAAGATCATCATGAGGTAGCTGATCTCGATACTTTTAAATGTCGAAACAACGGTTTGTACTCTGATTTTTGCGAATTACAACACCTGCATATTCTTCGTAACCTTCTTCTGAATTATTTATCGCACTTATAGTATGGCTAGAAAGTATTCTTATTTATTCTACGGCAAGTAAAATAAAAATGGCGAAAATTACCACCAACAATAAACCAATAATTATTCAAGGAGAAGTCAATTGTACTGTTTTGACCGCTGCCAAAAAGTACATATATTATGTGAACTATCGTGACGACAAAGAAAGCATATTCAAAACTAGCCTTGAGGAAACCAAAAAGATTATTGAATTAGGTAGGTAGGATGTCCATCTTTTGCCATAAAACGTTCAATCTGAACGGATAACTAGACAAATTTTCTAATTAAAAACAATATTTTGTTATAGATTCACCAATAGACTCGCTAGCTGTTGATTGGATCACAGGCAATTTGTATTTCACGAGTAATAATTCTTTATTGGTGTGTTCGAACGATGGTTACATTTGCACACGACTTGACTGCTGCGCTGCCAATGACGTTGCTTTGGCGTCCAAATTTGGGTAAGTTTTTAAAATAAATTTTTGAAACCATATGAACTGAATGAACTATTTTCTTGAATTTACCAAAACTCAAAACGTATGAATTTGATTAGGTGGATGTTTTATACTCGAAATGTTGCCGATGGAGTTGGACGATTGATTATGAAATCGAATATGGATGGTTCGAAAGAAAGTGTTCTGCTGGATGTGAATTATTATTATTTCATCTCTTTGGCTATCGACGAATGGACCGAGACTGTGTACTGGTTGGAAACAATATCGAAAACGTTGTATTCTGTTACACTGAATGGATTAAACAAACGAGTAAGATGACATATTTCGACCGAACAATTTATCAGTGACAATGAGTCAATCAGTAAGACACCGAGTTTGAATATTTTCCAATCTTTCAGGAATATTCGTTAAAAGGATGGGATCTGGTGATTCATTTCTCCATTTTAGAACGACACTTGTTTCTCATGAAGGATCGGAGGAACTCGATTGATATTGTAGAAAATTTGAATTTCAATCATTTCACGACACGAATAGATGAAGACACCAACAATATAAGAGATTTGTTTTATTATAATCCTAGTATTCAACTTACATACAAGGTATGTAGATAATATGCTTTTAATTTAATTTTTTTTCGTGGAATAGACAAGTAGATTTGAAGTAGGATATCAAATTGAAATTTGAATGTTCGTGAGAACAGGTGTACAAAAAATCATCAACAACTTTCAATCATGGATAAGGTAGCATTTTTTGCCATTTTATATTTCTGTAGCTTCAATGTGGGAAAAAAATGTTTTCGGGAGAGGAATCATTCCAAAAAAGAAAATATCAAAAATCTAACACTGAAAAAAAGGTCATTTGACATAATGGAATAGAGAATCAGACGTATTCTAATGACATTTCGTTAGATGACAGTGTCTAATTTAAACAAAATGGAATGGAAATTCGGGCATACGATGCAAGTTTGAGATAGCATTCTTATAAATAAGTTTTGTAAAGTCAGACAAAAAAAATATTGAAAATTTTCGGAAATGAAATAAAAAATTTTATATGGGAAACTTTTTTGGGGAAAAAGTGTTCCAATCAGTTATTTAGAGGATTACACATATAACAGTGTTTAGCCAATAAACTTCACGATGACTACTAACTAAAGTTTTACATAAAAATGCTCATTTTTAAAACTCTTGACCAAAATTTTGTTTTTTAATCATTTTATAACCAATAGACCGTAGGAGAAAGGGAATTTCATGTCGTATAATTTTTATCTCTTGCATTTTATTCGTAGCACCCTTAGTTTGGTCAGAAAATCCATGTTTATGGTAAACGTACAAAGTCGATCGTTTTGAAAATGAAAAAAAAACATTGTTTTTATAAATTTTTCATAAACATAGATTTTCTGGTCAAACTAAGGGTGCTACGAAAAATACGCAGGGGTAAAAATTATAGAGCTTGAAATTTCCTTTCTCTTATAAACTATTAGTTTTCTTTCTAGGGGGCTTAGTTTTCGAGTTTTTTTAAAGTCAAAGTTTTTTTTTTGTTTTCATTTTCAAAGCCACCGAATTTATAAATGAGCCACTCTGTATAACAGGTTACATTCGATGATTTTCATATATTTTTAATGCAAAAAACGCTTCTTTCGATCAATAATTTTAAGAAGACTGAATTTCAAATGTATGTAGCAAGTATGTTCAACGAGTGTTGTGTAATACATTTCAAAATTTGTTTACAATTACTTTTTCAAAATCTCTTTTAATTGTAAACACGTTAATTAAAGTCGATGAGTAGGCAATAATAAGATAAACAAGCAAAGTACCTCGCATTCGAAAGTCTAAACAATGCCCTTTTCAATTAAAAAACTAGCTTCGTACGGATTTTATATCCGTTCAAGTAAGTCGAAAATCAATTCAAAAACGCATTTGTTTACAATTACCCCTAATGACCTTACATTTTGATAATTTTTTATATTTCGTAGTATATGTTCAATTTACTACTTGGATCATTTCCAATTCGCTTCACATATCAATACCATTTGATAAATCGAATTTTAAATCGAAAACTTGCAACGTTTCAGATCGAAAATCCTTGCGAAAAATCGTCATGTGCGGGTCTATGTTTACTACGTTCAGCAGCCCACACGAATCGTTTGAATTACACTTGCATGTGCGAGGATTTCATCCCCACCACGAATAATCCGTGGTGTGGTGATCATCCGACTCGATCGGATTCTCAATTTAAGTCATCTACGAAATTCCACATACAAATAGATTCATCGACTAAGCCACCTTCAACATCTGCATTGAAAAATGACGTCCTCGAATCGACAAAGGATTCTCTCAATTTTGCACCTGCATGCGAACGTGATTTCACTATGGGAATTTTTAACATTATGTCTGGTGGGGCTTTTGCCTTTAGTATTTTTACGCTTTGGTTGCTCATTCGAAATAATCTACGCCCCAATATCAATATTGCTGAACAAATGGAACTGTAAAGTATAAGTAATGATGTGTATAAGTATTTTAAATAAAAAACTGAAAAGCAAACTAGAATGTTATCTTATTCATGTATTTGTATTTAAGTATAGTTATCTGAAGGTTTTGAATGACTCATTTAACCATTTTAAAGTATACTTATTTCGTACGTAGTACATAATTCATTTCAACGAGAATAATAACTAAATGAGTGACTAATCGCTTCGTCGGATCAAAAAACATTTTTTCACTTGTATCAAGAAATATTTATGTACAAAAAAAATTGACTCAAGGCACTCTGAAAGTGGCAAGGTAAAGGTAAAAAGTCACTTCAGAATGTCTCGTAGGTAGAAAACAATCAAGTACCTATACAAAGTTCTTTCAAGTAAATTAAATGTTTTGATAATTTTTAAAACTCAAGAAAGATATGACAAAGGTTATCAAATATTGTCTACTCTGTACGAAATTTTTTTCGATATGGAATCATTCATTATGCTCCCCTCTTCATGCCGATGGTTTTCAGGAGCTTCTAAACTTATCGAGATTATGCTTTGATTTTTTCGCAAAGCGAAAAATGAAAATTTATGATGAATTCTTATCAACGTCCGTTTGCAATTGTTTATTTTTTAATATTTTTTTTAGAATACATCGTTAGTTATAATTACTGCTGATAGGAAACACGAGTAGATATAAAATACGTAAATAATCGCTTCGAAGAAATGAGAATCTTAATCAAATTCCGAAACGTTGATTAAGAACATTTTAACGTATCTGTGTAGGTGCTTCCTTTTGTAATCTGTTTTGTAAGCAGATCTTACATTTGTTGCAACCACGACAATATTTTGCGCTCGTTATAGTTATTTCTATATTTTTTTCAACATTCGATAACTTTTACGCGAGCAGAATGTGAATCGGAAATCCTACCTGTGTTATTTTAGCAATGAGATTCAATATTGTGCAGTAATACGAGTAGCTCGCTTAATTTATTCTTGTAGTTTAATAATGATTTGTAACGTGTTAATTTTCGTCAGCTTGGTCATCAAGGTGAGTAATTTTGTGCCTTTTAATAACACTTCAATTTTCAACTGCTTTACCGAGTGATTTGAATACCCCCCCCCCCTCCTATATTTTGTCCGAAGAATATTCAACAAACGTAATTTTGAAGGATATTACCTAGAACAAAAATTATTGAAAAGAGAAATCAAAGAGTAAAAATTATCGGTGTTTATTTTTCAAAAATCAAAAATTTTGATTTTCTTTCTGAAACTTCGAACGAAAACAAAAATTTTGACTCGAGCGAAGTGAGGGCGAAAATTGTATGAAAATCTAAATCTTAAATTGAGAAAAATTATGTTAAGCAAATTTTATCAATTTTTTACTCGTTTTTGATGCGATCAAATGTGTAAATAAAGATGAAATATAAAAATTCATCGATCTTTTTGGTGCGTTAAAATGAATTTTTTTAAATTAATACATACAGGTGATTTTGAAAACTTGAAGTGTTCAATCTTGAGTTTTTCATCGAGTTATCATTTTAATCATTTTATATCAGTGCTTTCGAAAAAGTGTTCAACATAAGGTCTTTTTTTTCACCAATTTTAAGCCGTAGGTGTTCTTTTGAGACATTCTTTTTCCCAAAAGCAAAACATATGGGTGGCCCTCTGGCCTCAGGTAATGGCAAATTATAATTTTAAGGCAATTTTGGGGTGTAAAATTTTGTAAAAAATTTCAATGAGAATCCAAAGATCTGATACAATGAAAAATGCTGATTACATTTGAAAATTTTGATGTTTTAGGCATCTTCGCTGGATAATTATTATGAGGAAAAAACTTTCCACTGTAATGATGGAAAATACATTTCGGGTCGTTATTTCTGTCAAGTGCCTAGTGTTAGGGCAATCATGAACTCGACAGAAGGTTTGGATTTTGATGACGTGTTTCTCAGAAACCTAATACGTCGTCAATATTCGGAGCAGTCGACGCTACCGGCCTGCGATGATGAAAGCCACGAATCGTATGGATGCGACGCAGAGGTATTATTAACTTGTATGCCCATTCATTCGATACGAAAACTCGAAATCTTATTCATAACTCAGATCATTGCCCTCTATTTATATTTAGAAATGCGGAATGGGTAAATTCAAATGTAGCAATGGAACATGTCTGGATATAAATGTTCGTTGTAATACGCGCCAGGATTGTTCCGATGGATCTGATGAATTGAATTGTGGTAAGCAACATTCAGAGTATTTCGTTATGGATTTTGAACACTGGACAAATAAAAACAAACCTACACTCATGTTTGTAAATTACATTACAGGAGATGACATTAAGGTTGAAAATTGCTCGTTATCGGATGGAAAATTTTTGTGTTACGATAAGCTCAGATGTTTGGATTTAGAATATGCTTGTAATCAAGAGTGCAATTGTTTCGACTGCTCTGATGAAAATGAAAATTGCACATTGAAATATAGTACGAATACGATATTTACATAAGCAAACAATTTTTTTTGTATTCTCGAATACGAAAAACTTAGGAAAAGAAATATTTTATTTTTTATTTTTCCTTAGGTGAAGAACTGAAAGATTGCCATCATTATTCTTTCGAGACTCCAAATGGTCCGAAGTGCTTCTGCGACCCGAACAATCCTCAGATGAATAATTCATGCAAAGGTTAGTACCATCGTCCTTCAATTGTAGAAAATATTAAAATTACAGAGGTCGCGTAGCTGTGTACTAATGAATTGTTACATTTTTGCTTATTTAATTTATAGACGTTAAACCTTGCACAATATCAAATCCTTGTGATCAAAAATGTTTTGAGTATAAAAATAAAATTACTTGCTCCTGTTACGACAACGACTACATCACTGTGTCTGATAATTCCGGCTTCATATGTAAAAATAAAGGTACAGATAAATATCTCAATTGTTCACCATTACTTATTTGGGATTTCTGAGACTATACCTATACTCAAAACACTTGTAATTTTTCACATTCGCAGTGTATTACGACAATTTATTGGTTTATACGACTTCGAATCAGATAAAAGTTTTTAACGTTACATCCAACGAGAATATTTTCATCAAGAAAAAAGTTCAAACCGGAGCCATCGTAGGTGCAGGTGACCACTTGTATTATACGACTTACGACGACAGCGATAGGAAAACAATTTATAAAACTTCTATCAAAAATGGAACGACAACTGGTGTAATACAATCGAGTAAGGATTTACACTACGTATTTAATTGTAAAATTTTTCACCCCATCAAGATTGAATTTAATTAATATTTAAATGCTGAACAGATTCGTCAATTATTTCCATTGCTGTTGATTACATCACGAATAATTTATATTTTACCACAAACACGTCGTTATCTGTGTGTTCAAACGATGGCAAGATGTGTACTCAGTTGAAATGCTGCAATGTGAGATACGTCGCACTGGCTCCGAAATTCGGGTAAACATGATCTTTCTTCAAAAACAATATTTAAATTTATGAAATTATTGGAAAAAGGGACCACGAGCCAAATTTTAAAGGACGATAATGATATGATTTATTTTTTCTAAAGGTGGAATGCAATGTTCATTTTTTTCAACGTTTTTCTCATTATTATCTTCATTTTTTTAATCCAAACTTCAAAATTGAATTTTTGGCAAGGGTTCGAAAAATATGGGATTTTCTAGAGTATCTAACGCATTTTCCAAGTTGACATTAATTTTTTTAATTAAGTTTTTCACACTTTCTTGTTCAAAAAAAATCAAAATGAAAATTGATTTTGGCAGGGGTGCAAAAAATATGGAATTTTTCAAGTTGATTTTTTTAAAATTTGTCGATGGTTGATTTTTTAATATTTTTTTCTAAATAATTCAAAATTTAATACTTTTTTCCGAGCAATTTCATTTTTTGCACCGCTACCAAAATTAATTTTTAATTTGAATTTTTTTAACATACGTGAAAAAAATGATTAAAAAAATTAATGTTGACAAATTTTGGAAAATGCTTTACTTTAAAAAATTCCACATTTTTTGAACCCCTGTCAAAAAAATTGTAATTAAAATTTATTTTTAATAAAAAAGTTTGAAAAAAATTATTTAAAAAAATTAATGTTAACAAATTTTGGAAAGTTCATTAATTTGAGAAATCCCACATTTTTCGAACCCTTGCAAAAAATTCAATTCTGAAGTTTGGATTTAAAAAAGTGAAGAAAATAATGAAAAATGCTGGGAAAAAAAGTAAAAATGAATCATATCGTTTAAAAATTTATATATTTTTCAATCCCCTGCCAAAATTCAATTTTTAACTTGGAAAAAAATTTTTGCGCGAAAATTATTGATATTTTATCTACTTTTCATACATCCGATTGCGATACTGAGAGTTTATTTTGAACTGGTGTTTTTCAGAAAAGTAGTGTTCAATGTAAAATCCTTATGTAAATCCCATGTTAAACTTTGAGACTCGTTGGTGCCGCACCCGTTCAATTTTGTTCAAAAAAGTTGAAAAAATTCTGAGATTAGTTTTAGGTGATAAAGAAAGAGATCTAGGGGTTTATTCCCCAATTTCAAATTTAAAAAAAAAACGGAAACACCAGTAGGCACACATGAATTTCAAAAACACTGATTTTCTCTCATTGGAGATTTTTTAAATCATAAATGATAAATCTAAATATTTATTCGTGATTTAAATTCGACAGGTTGATGTTCTACATGCAAAAATCAGAATTCCAAGACGAACGATTTGTTATGAAATCCTCGATGGACGGTTCAGATGAAGATTACTTCGTAGATGGTAGTTTCCGTTACTTTAGTCTTTTGGCAGTCGACGAATCGACTCGACGATTATACTGGATGCAACGAGAAGAAAATGAAATTTGGTCTTTTTCATTCGATGATAGTTTTAAAGAGGTAAATACTCCGGTTGATATTTGGTACTCGATTCTACGTAGTTGATCAATCTCTTGTCCGTTTCGCAGCCAAAATTGATAAAATATCACGGCGTCTTGGTGGCTTTTGCTATCTTCGAAAATGAGCTGCTTTTTACGAAAGTACGCGATAATGAAATTTACAGAATTCGAGAGATCGAACGTTACAACACAGGTCTCAGAAGATCCAAATACGATGGAATTTACCCGTATCACAGTCACATCCCTATTATACAAGATGGAATGGCGACGCTACCGGAGATTCCTCAACACACTGCTCGTGTTCATTTAGTAGCCACCAATAGGATTACTAACCGTATCAAACGCAGAATTTTATCAGCCGATGGTGACTATTTTTCTTATACTCCTGGCGCAGTATCGCTGGAATCAGCCGCATTATCCGATCTTAATGCTACTCGCTTCATCGATAGCAATGTAACTTTTGCCATAAAAGATGTATACGCGTATAATCCTCGACTGCAAAGTTTGATCCAGGTAATATTCTGATATAAACTTCTTTTTACAAAACGATAACGACATCGACGATTAAGGATAATTCAATTTTTAACGTCTAGTTGCAGAATCCTTGTGCAAAAGAGTCCTGCGATGGTTTGTGCTTGTTACGTCCACCTGCTTCGAAAAATAATTCGTTGAGTTGCATTTGTGTTTGCGATAATTCAATCTCGTCAAGCGGTCAAAATTTGTGCATTGCCAGTGATTCTCTTCATCATAATAGTCTCGTTGTCGCAGAACAGTATTCAACTGAAGATCATAAAAACGAACCGTATTCTTCAAAAGGGCGATCTCAACCTCGTAGTTTAATGATTTTAACGGTTGTATTGGTGATAGTGTTTTTGTTATTGGTGTTGGCGGTTTCTTTCATGATCACCAAACGGTCCTGGTCTAAGTATTATAGCACTTTGCGAAATTGGAGATCGAATACACACATATCTAACGAAAATGTTAATATATGTGATCAAGTGGAATTATAATTCGTCCTACTCGTACTCACCAAAGGTGAAATTTTTTACTGATCTTTTGACTTCAGCATGTAAAGTTTTGAATGTAGATATTCAGTATTGCCAAAGTCGTTTATCGGATAAAAATGTATTAAATAATGTTTTTTACTAAATATTTGTGTCATATTTGATGAGTTGTCTCTGTAAATTCCTTTTTTTAATATTACGAATTGATAAGTATCTATTGAAGGAATAAGCACTGAGTTGAAAAAAAAACGAAACCCCCCCCCCCACGTGATTTTTTCAAGGATATTCTTTCTCAAA